>NIPM01001880.1:542-15146 GCA_002738285.1 Holacanthella duospinosa
TTTTTTTTTTTTTTTGAATTATCTATCACCAAGCAGTCTGGTAAGACTTTTAGATGATGTACAGTGTGAAAAAATTTATTGGACGCGTGGGAAGGGAGTCTTGGCTCATTCATACTCGTTGTTGGCCAGAGAGACTTGGTTTGGAGATTATTGACTTCTTAACATCATTCTAATTTTTTTAGATCATTAAGGTTGGAGACATATCGTTACAATTCGTTCTTTGAACTATTTTTAATCTCTTCATCATAAGCTTGAGAATTTTTATGGGAATAAAGAAATCAAAGCATAAGGAAGGGAAATTTATGCAACAAAATAAATTATTTTGCTACAAATTCATTCTAACAAAATATAATCTTACAAATAAAACCCTCCTATAGTCATCACCCCGAACTCTCAATGATTTACTTTTTTTATTAATAGACGCTTGGTCACTGACTAGAGTACATTTGAGAAAATTTTGAGAATTTGATTAAAAAATTATGCTAAATTTTTAGAAAACTACTAAAATTCCTCAGTTCCAAATTAACATAGTACATTAACACCATTATTTGTTTGTTCTTAAAGTTTCAACTTGATAGTTTTCGTTGACACTCACTATATTCTTCATACAGCTAACTGAGAGCATATCGCCCCCTTGAGTCGGCTAATGCGATTTGTCTGTATGTCTAATTTCTAGTCTAGCNCCTTGAGTCGGCTAATGCGATTTGTCTGTATGTCTAATTTCTAGTCTAGCATAAAAGAAACTTTGACTGGTAGCTTATAATTAAGAATTTGTTCCTGTTTAATGATTCTCGAATAAACTTACTATGAGTTAAATTTTAAAAACTTGTCACTTGATTCTTCAAAGCTTACAAAAATTAACCTCATTAGCAAGGCCGCCCAAATTATGCGATGCGATTTTTCACACAGAAAAGTTGTGCTCGAAATTTAAAATTATGGAATTTTATGTGGGGAGATAAGAGACAAATTTATAGGAAATCAAGAAATATATAAAATTTGAAGAATTCAGATTTGGTAAAAACATTATTTTTTAATTCTCTCAGAATAATTATTTAGCTCTCGGTTCTAAGGAAATTGGCATAACAACAAGATTTTCAAATTCGAAAAACTAAAAGAAAACTTTCCTATCATTATCAAACCCAACATTTTTAAATTTCTTTACGCAATTATTTAATTCAAATCTTCAATTATCTAATCCACTGACGAAGACAACAAGTCGAAACGTTTGGTATTTTGAATAAACTTTCTTTTCAATATAACGTGGATTACGACCCTCATCACTTTAAATTAATTATTTAGCTCCCCTGGTAAATAGAAATATGGAAAGTTTTAATATAATTTAAATTATATTAAAAATTTATATATATATAAATAATTTTATAAATAATTAAGGGTTTGATGAAAGCTGAAAATATTAAGTCATATCCACGAACACCATTAAAAAAAAATTTTTTTTTTGATATTTAAATCAAAAGGTAGACCAGAACTGTCAACTTCCTGTTTTAAAGTTCCTTACATTGACATATGATTTATAATTTCTACTTTATGTTCAGTTACTATTATTGTTATAAGCTATTAAATGGAGCTTTCCTCTACGCCACGTCATAAATGAGCTAATCTTTTTTATTTGTTTGGCAAATAGAAGATGCAATGTAATAGAACAGAGTATTATACCAAGGGTTTTGGCCATGAATAAAAGATAAGGTGACATTTTCCATCTAGTTCTAGTTGAAAGAATACTGCTGTATTTGCATTTCATACATTTCCAACTTACAATTACTATTAGACAGAAATTGGATTTGGTAACTTAAGATTTAGTGAAGGTGACTGTGCTTATGAGTTTTTAACATTAGAAAAAAATAGGGACTCATCTACTCACAAGGCATGATAGGTTTTAGTGTTGGTTTTGGCTGAAAAGTGTCTATACTTTAAGTTTTGATGATCTAATTTCTTAGGTTAAAATAATGTAAAAATTGTTCTGGTTCTGATGGTTCGTATTTCCATTTTCTCTGCTCAGTCTTCTGTAGCCTCGTTGTTTCCTTCTCAAAATTAAAAAGTTGATATCTCTAGTTGCTTTTAGTTAGGTCAGGACGTTTGGGATTCTTTGTATTATACTTATGTGTTGGTAGCTACCCACAAAAACTTAAAACTATCATCAAAGAAGCTGAAAAGCTGACCGAGTTTTAGCAATTGGGAGAAATTATTATATTTTGATTATTTAATCAAAATTTTTTTTCTCTTCGAGTGACATTGACATGGAGGGAGAAGATATCAAATCAAAAACAAGTTTTCAAGGATTATCTCTTTGGTGTGGGTGTAGTAGTCCGAATCGCAAAAAAAGTGGACATTTTTTAGTTTTGGGTAGAAGGTGTTTCTTGTTAATATTATGAGTTTTTGCAATGAGAAATGTTTTGTTATTTTACGGAATGAACCGGTCAGTTGACATTTTGATCTGTGAAGGTGAAGAAGGGAGAAAGTAAGAGTAAAGGAATTTTTAAATAAGTCTTTGCGGTGAGTCAAACTTGCTCAATTTTACATTGTGATCTGCGGAATTTTGTTGGTTTTCAAATCCACCAATTGAAGATTCTCCGAACCATGATAAATAACAATCCATCTTCAGTCGACGTTAGCATCAAGTGAAGCAGAAACTGACAAAAAAAGTTGACAAAATACAAAGAGTTTTACAACTACTTTGAAGGATATTTCATAATTTATAGTATTTGAAGTATCTTTTGCATAAACAAAAAGTTATATTCATGGATATATTATAGGTTACGTAACTATGTGTGGAATGCCTTGAATTTTAAAATGTTTGAAAACATGAAATTACTGGCAGTAGAATGGTTACTTCTATCATATCTTCTATCTATCATAAGAGAGAATTTTATTATTTTAATTCCTATAGTGAATATTTAAAAATAAATTCCATGGTAATAATCGCATGGTAAGCAAAATTTCAAAATTAGGAATATTTTCATTATGAATTAAAAAAAAATTTTTTTGTTTCTATTTTCCAAGATTTGAAAATTATTTTGATAACACCTAATGTTACAAATTCTATTTCAGGTGTATTATCTACTACTAACCTATAGTACATCCATGAACAAAATTCTCACAATTGCAAAGGGTAGTTTTCAGGTGAAATTTTAGTTACAGGTATCTTATGTATTAAAAAAAAACAGTTTTTGTCGTGGGAAAAAATTGATGTAAATTGGCTAAGTGTGTGACTTTTCAACTCGCGGGTGTATTTTTTCTATTGAATTTCAACTCATTCCCCTTCATGGTTGGAAACGAGGTGTCTGTGACTGGGTCAATAAAAATATTCAAGTGGGAAAAGTTTAGTGAAAATTTATGCCGTTGACATAAAATTTAAGCTTACTGACTGTCACTGACTGTTGTAAATTCAAACTTTTCGAAGTTTTCACCGTCGACTGTGGACTCTGGAGTGTGTCCTAAAAAATTTTTTTACAACCACCTCTGTGTCCTTCGTGTGTTTTTTTTTTCTACCGGAATAATTTATGAGACTCATTATTCTTTCGTCAATGAAACTGTCAAGAATCCTTGATTCGGATTCGCCAAGTTCCCCATGGGCACACTCATTCACCTGGAAACAAATTTACAATTATTACTATATGACCTCGAAGGCATGAGGTTTACACGAAATCATACACACTCAAGTCATCAAAAGGAAGAAAAAATAATCAAACAATACGAAAAAAAAAGTGAAGTTTACATCAATATGAAATTACACGGAGATGCATACACTGCTCTCATTTTGAGTTCAATAATTTCTGTTTCTGTGGTTTAGATTTTCGTGTGAAAGTGGAAAAGGTCAGATGGAGATCAAATGTCAATTAGCCACTGAACTAATTTTTTTTTTACGGATATGGGAAATTATATGTAAAAATCAGTAAATTTTAAATGATATCTCAATCGACTAAACTCATTTCTACCTTTGTGAAAGTGATCTCTACAAGGAGAAGCAAGTTAGGAATTAATTCATTTTCAATGAAAGTGAAAATCATCTATTTATTCTTAAAAAAAACAGGATTGAAGGAATTGGGTATTGGTGTCAAAGTCAACATAGTTCTGATGTAAAAACAATAGGATTTATCAAATTGTTGACTTTTTTTTAATTTCATTGTTGTTATTACCATCATCCCAATTTCATTTATTGTCTCATTGTTCCAATTTATCTAATGACCAACGACGCACAGTAGTGAAAACAACTCTGACTCATTATTAATCCAATAAATGAGGAAGATTATACTTATTTAAAAAATTTGCAAATCTATTGCAAAAAATATTTGTAATTGTGCCAGATTTAAACAAAAAGTTTGGAGTTTATACTATTTGGAGTGTAGGGGAAGAAAAAAAAATATATATATTTATATATTTTTTTATACTTATTAAGTTTTTGTCGACTATCTACTAGTTGGTGGTTGATGGTGTAGCAACGGTTCAGAAAGTTCTAAGAACCCTTTTTAAACTGTTTCTTCAACTGGCAATTTGACAGATAGGAAGTTATAGTATTACATTTTATATTGTCATTATTACATCAGATAGAAACAAGAGAGTGGATGATATAAAGTTTTAAAAAAAGTGCTAAAGTAAGAGACTCAATGTTGATAGAACAGACTAGGAAAAGTTATTAACTACTGTTTATGTTATCCTTATCAAATTGCTGAAGCAGCTTTTTATCCCTTTACTGTATAGTGTTGAAGTAGTAATGAGTCCAGTATCAATCATTTTTTAGTGATTCTTTCATCGACAGTTGGTATTATTGGTGAGGAAGTGAACTCCAAGTCTTTTTCTGACGTATAACAAGAAACAATAATAAATTGAGAATTGAGTTATTTTTTTTTCAGTAGTAGTATCACTACAAAACTCTGTGAGAAAGGACATTAGGTTGATGAAGTATTAATAAGTTAAGTTTTTTAAGGTTATTGTCTCTCAACACCTCAGTAGACCTCAGTATACCTCTGAGATACGGATTTACTCTACCTCTGAATCCTTTTGTTCTAATAAAAGAAGGTTTTTTGTTTATTTGTGTACCTGGGATTTGTGAGACGCTGGAGTGAGTCATCCTATGGATTTGGATCAGCAATTCTCTTCTAGACTCCATTGGTACTAGTTTTTTGTGACTACTGTGCTGACTAACCACTCAAAAGACCCCTTTCTATACTATTGTTCTTTTTGAAAGTTATACGGAAGAGATGAGCAGTAGTTTTTACAACTAAACATCCAGTAGTAACAGGGATACTCCAACTTACATCCGCTCCTTAACAGCATCTCTTCAACTCCAGTTTCCATGAATTTATAAGTGAAAAGATTTATAATAATAGTGACTTCTATTAGTCAGCTAGTGGTTACCAATCTCAAACCAACTGGATAAAATTCCCCATGTGTGACAACTGACGCCCGATACTCATCAAGTCCTCTTGAATAATTTATCATCGATAGATTAGTCATGCTGACGACTATAATATACTCTTGTCTCTATTATAAATTTCTATTTTTGGGTTAATATTTCTCAGTAGAAGTGAAACTGAATTATTATTGAGTTAGTATTGTGACAGAAATGGCAGAAAGTGATTGGTTGAGTCTTTACTTGAATGAAGTTTGCTAAAGGATTTATTAGTTCAATTGTGTAATTCTGTATCTGGTATTAATCTTTTCGGTGTATCTGTGTGTCTGTGACTCTGTGTGATGAAGTTGTTGAGCAAATATTCCCTATGAAGAAAAAAAAAAGCAAACAATATAAAAGAAGATGATGGTAGTGAAAGACATAAAAAGAACTGGGGAAGTATCAACCATTGGATTTAGTAGATGAAAAGAGATGAAAACTCCAGTTGGTTAGAAAACGATGATGGATTGTCAATGGAACCTAATTTTCTGACAATGGTTTTGTTCTCTCCACACTTGTATCGTCTTTATAGCCTTGGAAACTGAATTGAATTATTGTTAATATAAACAGTGAGGAAAATGGAAAAATCAGGTAGTTTTTCTTCACCTGCGAGTCCAGAAAATAATATTTTTGGAAAGCAATCTCTCCGTGAACTCAAGAAACGTGGTTTGAAAAATAGTAGGACACTTCCAGGAAGACTTAAAATTGGTTCAAGAAGAAATTTTGCAAGTACAGGAAATATTTTTAGAAACAATGGTATTNAAAATAGTAGGACACTTCCAGGAAGACTTAAAATTGGTTCAAGAAGAAATTTTGCAAGTACAGGAAATATTTTTAGAAACAATGGTATTGAAGAGATTACTACCAATAATGAACGGATTGTTGTAACAAAATCGACTCTAAGTATTTTCAGAGGAAGGAGTGACCCTTGGGCTTTTGAGTTTGATACCTCACGTGGTTTACCTATTGGATACGCCTATCCTGCTCCTTCCTACCAATACGGAATGAAGAGTCTGAGTTGTATGAATAATAACAGTGGAGGTCAAGAGGAGAGGTCAAAGGTTAATTGTCGGACGAAAGTTGAATGCCAAGAGAAGTCAAAAAGTTTATCTCGTTCTGAAGGAGAAAAAAAGTACAAATTTCTTAGTGGGTTAATAAATCGACGGAAAAGTGCAAGTGGAATTATAGAAGTGACCTCTCCTGATCTTAGGTCAAGGGACTCTCCATCTCCAAAGTTAGTTCATAGAAGTGTGTCAAGACTCCGACTCAATAAGAGCATGACATATTGTTTTGGAACCAATGAAAAAAAACAAATTGAACCTACTGGAAATGAAGCCTACGAGTCTTATCGCCCATATTCAGTGGCGCAGGCGCACCGTTCTCTTCCACCTTTATCAATTCTTATAGATGATCTCGACTATGACCACTTTTGTCCTTCAGGTTTCTACCAATTTTTATTATTTAGAATCATGCGCACTTGAGAATATTAGGTTAACAGATACACTGCTCCATTACTGCTCAGTCCTCTCCCCCCCCCTGACTTCCATTCCCAAGGTTTTACGGTGTGAAGATTGCAACGGTAGGTTGTGAAGCTCTAATTTACTTTTCCCTTATTATTATTCTAGAAACAGTGTGAATATCCAAATGGGAACTCAGGGATCACTTTACATTTTACGCCTTCTTCCATAATAATGTTGATGGTTTATCATAAGCTTTACGGTGTTGAATCTCTAACTAAATTAATATAAACTCAGTCGGTTTCATTATGTCATTTAAAACTTAAGATTTTTTGAGTTTAGTTAGAATGGACCAGTGGGCGTGTAGTACTTTCTGATCACTTTCTGTTACGTAAATCGTCAATTTTATCAACAATGGTTCGGTCTCGGTTTGTTGGGCGACTGGGTAAGGTCTAATCATTACATCATACTTTTCATAACAAAGGTTTGATATCCGCTCATTTTCGAAAAAATCAAACCCAAAAGTTGACGCATGAATATCATATTGGCATAGGGATTTTGGAGTAGTTTTTGGGTATTTGGAAGTAACTGATGCGTGTCTTTTGAAAGTGTAATGAGAGTTTCGTTTAACATAGGTAGTAGAACGACTTAATTAAAATGGGTATATTATGTTCTAGTAGTCTTGTTCTAAATGTAGATGTTTATAATAATCATGGTTATGAATTTATGATATGAAATTCATCATGTAAGTATTGTGCTAGAGCCTTTGCGTGTTGCCGGAAAATGAACCAATGAGGGTGTAGGTGAAATTAGTAGAGTGAGGAAATAAGTTGAGAATGTCATTTTTTGGTTTGAAATGGGGTCAAGAGGTTGTTCGAAAAAATGACCCATGACATGATATCTCTGCATGACATAATAGATAGAAATAAAAACTATTTTGGATGGTCCAATTGTAAGGCTGTTTCTTGTTTATTTTGTAGACACGAGTTATGACAAAGCTTGCGGAAATGAGCGAAGGAGCTCAGCCCCGTTGACGCCACTGCTAGGACGTGATGTACCTTCCAGATTCGCCGTGAGTAGATCTTTGGACTTTGTCCAAAATCCTAATGATGAAAGATGTCTGAGTAATTGGATTGGTTGGATTTTTTTAAAGAATTTCTTTTCGAAGCGGTCTTTCAAGTCTAATCCCCTCAAAAGAACGAAGAGTGTAACAAAGTTGGAACGGAAGAAAGTCTCGAGTTTGGAGAACGAGAGGTCAGTACTCACTACTAGTACCACACGAGTGTGTTGGCAAATCTGACGAGTCTGAAACATTCTCAACAAGCACACCAACAAGCCACACATTTTGAGTATTTTTTCATCATAAATGTTAATTGAAACTTTTTTTTTTGGGCTGTTGGTTTGCTCGAAGTATATATTTGTACTATAGTTTTTTTTTTCCATAAAATTGCAATCCTTGGATGCAAATGTAACGTTCCTTACCTTAGTTTCCTTTTCCTGGTACAACTTAAATATTTAGTATATACTAAAAGTTGAGTATTCGGACTTGTTGAACGAATATCGAAATGAATGACCTTGGATGAAAAAAAAAATTTCAAAATGGAGCTAATTAACACCCATTCATTGGAGCGAAAAGTTAGCTTATAACTATATGGGTCATTTATCAAATCAGAAGAGTTTTAGTTATTCTGTAGAGCTCATCTGTTAACTTGACAGTACTTTGAAAATTAATTGGGAAGGCGGAAGAATCGACATTTTTTTTACAACACATTTGACATTTCATTTTAAATTTTCGACAGACTTCTTTACATTAACAATTTTCTTTCTAAATCGCAACACTTAAGTCTTGGACTTGTATCATTATTTTAGCCTAAGAACTGATCATTTCTCATGCTTAATTGGCAAGCTAAGTTGATTCAGTTTGATAGTCGATGCAACAAAATCAGTTGAGCTTATTGCATGAGAAAAAACTGCTTTACTCACAACCGACATAAAATTTCGATTTCAGAAACTTTTTTTCTCAAAAAGCTAAAGTCATAAACATTTTTTATTAAATGCTATCTGAATCAATTAGTTTCTTGAATTAAACCATCACTTGCTATACAATATAGAGGGTATAGTCCAACACGAAGCTTCAATTGCAAAGGTAGTTGTCAATAAATGTTTTGAGACAATTAAATGTAATATCAAATCTATTGTAAAAATATCAGTAAAAATATCGACACTACTAATATCTTGTCGAGTTAGCAATAAAGCAGTGTGGTGTGCGTAGTGTCAGGAAAGTATTTAACTAATATTGGTGATGATGAATGATGAATGATCCATAGTTAATAAGCTAACTTTCTGCTGCATTTTCCAATTTTCCTGCCAAGGTTATTCATATCGATATTGGTTCTACAATACTATAAAATATGTTAAAGAAACCAATCAAATAACTTTGTTCTTATATATTATTCTGTTATTACAGTGGAGCTTGTCCTTCTCGCCTTCGTACATCTCGATCTCACGAGAGTCTCTTGACGTGGGGTAATCACTCTGTCCAGGCTTTCATTTCCAGTGGGATAATGTCCACAGTGGATTTGGTTGCTGGTGATGTGACAGTACGATCACTGCATCCCTCTGTACTAGGCCAAGAATTTGGATTCGTGGTGAGTACAGGGAGCAGTGGATCCAAATACTATTCCTGCTCTTCTTCTGAAGAGAAAGAATCCTGGGTGGAAGCTCTACGACAAGCTGTAAAACCCTATTCAGATGAAGTTCGTCGACTTGAGAACTCTCTCAAAATCTGGGTTCTGGAGGGTAAAGGTCTAGGGAAACAGAATTCGAAGAGATACTTCTGTGAAGTTTTCCTCGACGATAAACTCTATGGGAGGACAAGCAGTAAGGCCAAGGGAGAATTACTCTTCTGGGGGGAACACTTTGACTTTTCACACCTACCAAACTCCCTTCAACTCATCACTGTTCTCCTATTCAGAGAGGGTGACAAGAAGAGAAAGAAAGATAGAAATACATGCATAGGTAAGTGATCCAAGTCAGAAAATATTTATACAGGTTACATCATGGACAATTTCTACAAGCGTCTTCCATTACTTTAAGATGAATGGGAGACGTTAGTAGAAAATGTTTGACTCCGATGATACTAAAATTTTATAGTACAGTGTGGAGCATCGAGCATGTACTTGGAAATTGAAAGGATAAAAGTTTAAGCTGAAAGACTTATGATTTATTCTGGTCAGAAACGGTAGGTTTGTGAAAGTGATGATGAGGCAAGGAGCAGGAGGATTGGTTATTCTCTTTTTGAGAAAAGTCCTGAACCTTTCTCGATGAAACCGTCACTTCTTGTCTTCACTTTGAGTCTTCGTAATAAGGCGGCGATGGAAGCTGGAGAATGAATAACACATTTTCCCAGATGACCTTCCATTTACTCATCCTTCATCTTCATTTCTTATACTTATTACTAACTTTATACTAACTTTTTGATCTTTTCTAGGGAAAGTGAAGATACCGGTGAGCAGTGTGAACTCCCGCTATCTCATTGAGAAATGGTATCCTGTCACTCCGGATTCAAACCCTTCACTCACTTCTAAAGAAAAGGAATACTCAGGAAAAGACGGCCCTTCCATACGAATCAAATGCAAGTTCCAATCGGTTGATATCCTTCCGCTTCGGTGCTACAAATCGTTTCTACAAGTAACCATACAACCTTACATTCTTTTTCTATAACTTTTCGACTTTATGAGTTGATGGTACGGTAGAATGTGCTAATTGTTATTTGTGTTTCAGTACGTGAAGGATGAGTATGGGCCACTCTCGGAGTCTCTTGAGAGTATTCTGAGTGTGAAAGCGAAAGAGGACATGGCCACTGCTCTCGTCAACGTTCTCCACCATGAAAACCTTGCCAAAGAATTCATCGCAGAACTCGCTCTTCAAGAAATACTTAAAAGTGGTAAATGGAGAAAAGAACAAAAAAAAAAAAAAGAAGAGAAAGGAGTTCATTGCCAACTGAGTCCACTTTCTCTCTTTTTCAATCTGATCTTTAATTAAGAGCCCAATTACGAACTTTGAGTCTTTCATTCTTTCCGCTCATGTGATTTTTTGTGATTGGTTGAAAGGGAAGAGCGGTGATGGTAATTGAATCAAAGAGAAGGAAAATGCTGAAGACGTAAAATTGTAATTACAGGTGATGAGAAGTTGACGTTCCGAGGGAATTCGATAGCGACAAAGGCCATGGAGGCTTTTTTGAAACTAACAGGAGCTGGTTTTCTACAAGGGACACTAGGACCGTTCATTTTTGATTTCCAGAATGCAGAGGATATCTGTGACTGTGAAATTGATCCTATGAAACTCTCGTCTAGTGCGTCTCTTTCAAAAAATCAACAAAATCTAAGGAATGCAGTGGACACTGTCTGGAAGGCTATTCTACATTCTCATTCAAATTTCCCACTGTTAGAACAAAATCTATTTAGTTACTCTTGCATACTCATTCTTCTCATACCTTGTATTCTTACGCTTGTTTTATAGTCCACGTCCTCCTAGCGTCCTCCTGCGCAAGGATTAATCAAATCCAAAGTGATTTGATTAATTTTGATAACAATTTTGATGGTTTATGTAGCCAAATATATAATAGGTAATTAATTCCTGATTCATATTCCTGCGCTTGCACTAGAGGATACTAGCAACGCGTGAACTAAAAAACGAGCATTATGCCTGATTGACACTTTAGCCGTCCATTGACTAAGCATTGGCATGAATCTGTTTAGCATTTTCGTAATCTGTTTAGCCTAAAAAATCCCAATTAGCTCAACTTTTTTGCGGCTCACTCTCTGTCGCGAAGCAAATTACTATGAGCCGAGCACATGGCCAATGAACTGTCAAAAGTGTAAATTCAGCGTTATGCTCTCAGCATTATTTATTATTCTCTTTAAAAGAATAGAAAGGAAATCGAGATTTTACTCTCGGGTTGATGACCACCAGTGATCTGATCATCAACCTTAAATTTAAAATGGGTTTATAATTCCTCTCTTGAATTTCACATCACATTCTGGTGGATGTGATGTGACATTCAGGACATTCCCATTTCTGATTCCTTTTTCAACGATGAAATAGAAAATGGGATATGAATTCTGGCAATTTCTCTTCTAGCCTTCTGAATTTGAGTTCCAGTCGATTCTTCATTGTCATTGGTCGTTTTCTTAGCTTAGACAAGAAGCAGGAGCATTTGAAGTCTAATCCACCACTTTAACCCAATCCATCACACACCATCCAAATCCAATTTTATATCCTTCGTCTCGATTCCAGTCCCAGTCCCTCTTTAGTCTTGAGTTATATTTTATTTCAATGAAATGTGAGGAGAATGAAGTTTCTGTTTCTTATTTCTTTACTAGTCTAACTCCACTCATCGAATAGTGAGTTGGAAGAAAGGCAACCACCGGCAAGTAATAGAATAAGGAGAGAATAGTCAACGTAAAAATGCAATGGTTGTGAGAAAAATGGCGTCTTTTTCACTTAATTTGGGAACAAGTTGATAGAAGTTTTGACTTTTTCTGTAATTTTTTTTCCAGAGAGTTACGGGAGTGTTTTGCACATTGTCGTGAAGCTCTCAAGTCAGCGGGAAGGGATGAATTGGGTGATCATTTAATTTCTGCCTCCATCTTTCTTCGCTTCCTCTGCCCCGCCATCCTATCTCCCAGTCTTTTCAATATTACGAACGGTAAGTACTAATTTTATCAATCATGAATAATTGCTTTTGTTTTTAGACGGAAATGTTCTATAAATGCTCAACTTTTCTGAATGAGATGAATAATAATAATTATAGAAAAACATTGTCTACGATATATGTTTCATGTACCTAGAGTATCCTTCCGAGAAATCAGCACGGAATCTGACGCTGGTAGCGAAAGTTCTACAGACTCTGGCGAATTTCACGAGGTTCCAAGGGAAGGAAGTATATATGGAATTTCTCAACGATTTTGTTGAGAAAGAGGCGCCAAACATGAAGCAATTTCTAGCAATGATTTCTGTAAGTCTTGAAGTTAGTATTAAAATTTGAAAGAAGCTGAATCAACTTTTGAGGATTAGAGAAAACAGTAATGGGAGATTTTGTGCAACTACACTTTAGAATCATAGTTTTTATTCGCTGAAGGTTAGAATTTGGTATACCTTTGGATAAATTCATTTACTCTGACTCGAATGTACTATATAAATAACATAATTGTCTCGTTACTATCTCAATTGAAAGAAACAAGCAGATGGTGTTATTGGTTTCATACTTCTGGTCTGCACTTTCTCTAATTCTCCAATAATTTGACTCTTCGCTTCTCTGTTCCAGAGTCCGCTGGAGAATGAGTCAGAAGAGGTTGGAAAAGGAATCGACGGAAGTGCTGAGAAACCATGTGTCCCAGCAGGAGGTTTTATTGATTTAGGCAAGCATTTAAGTATTCTCTCGACGCTCCTGAGTGAGTCCGTAGGGAAGATTGTTCCCAAGGTAAGACATATTTTTTATGCAGAACCAGCTGCTTCCAAGTGAAGATCATTCAAAGTTAGCTAAAGGGATTTGATAATTGGTAAATTTCTCTTAACAGAACGAACGGTTTAAGAAGTTGGCAGATATTCTGGAAAATATTCACTTATGGCTCAAGCAACCGCTCAACGCCACCAATGTGGCTGTCTTTCCCTTTCCTCACTTGACTACACCTCCACCCACTGGACCGCCACCCCCTGCTCCATATGTACCACCCAACTCCAACAGAAATTCTGCTGCATTGAGCTCTGGTAGTGGTCCAGATCATCAGTATCAAATTCCTGCCCATATCACGAAGAACCCTCTCGCAACCCCTGTCTATGCTGTCACCAATGTCAACCCAAATGTGAAGAATATTTCACAAGTTCAACTGATGAGCAATGGTATCGGTATTGCCTTGCCACATCTGACTAATCTCCAAATCCCTTTTGGTTCTGCACATCCAATGGTGGGACTAGCTCATGGTCAAAGGTCAGGGTCACAAGCTTCTTCAGGCTACCAGAGCCAAAGTCCTGTTCTTGAGGGAGATAAATCCAAAAGTAATGGGTCTCCTGAAAGTAGTAGTCGTGGGACAGGGAGTAGTTTAGAAACTGACGGAGGGAAACAGGGTCTGGGTCGGAAGGATGGTTCAGTAAGCAATAATGGAAGGGTCCTCTCTCCTCTCAGTTTCAGCAACCCAGGCTTCACGAGTCACAAGGTGGGTTCTCACAGTGTAGATGACCTATGCTCTGTTGGAGTTGACGGTTCAACTCAAGCCCTAAAGGAGGGGAACGACTTCACCAAACGGTAAACAAAATGATACCTGGTGAATTTGAAAGTTCAAATTGAGTANTTGTCAGGTTTTTCTGGGTTTCTCTGAATAATCCCATTAATCGAAGCTCGTTCTAATTTGCTCAGGTTAACTCTGGAAAATTTATTTCACCAGTCCCGAAATAAACATTTTTTAACAAGCTGAAAACTTTCGTATGCACAATCAGTCTCACAACTCAGTACTTGCTAAAGCAATTTTGCAAATTGTGGTAGAAGGTGTCGGATTTTTGGGAAAATGAATTTGTAACTTGCTTCTGCTCGTTGGATTGGTAGGAACGACTTCACCAAACGGTAAACAAAATGATACCTGGTGAATTTGAAAGTTCAAATTGAGTAATTTTTTTTCTCTCAATTTCAGTTTGACGAGATCCTCAAGTTCCTCTGACTGTGAATATGCCTCTAGTACAATA
>NIPM01001881.1:0-13834 GCA_002738285.1 Holacanthella duospinosa
GATAACAAAATCCGCACTTGGTGTCATCCTCCATATAGTCCAGATATAAGTCCACCCGATTTTAATTGTTTTCATAAATTAAAGAGGAAGTTAAGAGAAAATGTTTATGACAATTGGGAATAGTTGGAATTAAAACTAGAGAGTATTATCCAGGAACTTAATATAAAGGGTCATATGAATGGTATTCAGCAGCTAGCTGAAAGATGGAGCGATGTAATAAAAGTAGAAGGTTCATATATATAAACTACAAAGTTTCATCTTTTTATATCTCATAATAAATCTTTTCCTTTACATCTTTGCTTGAAACGGCGTAATATAACAGCGATGTTTTCATATTCCGAATAAAATATACATAAATTTTGTAAGAATAGATTGATTAGAGATATTACAAAGAAAGTCATTATATTAAGATGATCTAAAAAATTAATACAACATATTAAAACTAATGAATATCATTATCCATATTCAATTGTTTAGGTTTTATAGCTCAGTATTCTATTTAAAAGTTATCTGAGTAAAAATTTCTATAGAATCATATAAATATTTTACTTCAATGCACTGTTAATTAGCATATAATGACACTTCTATGTGGTTTTTAATACTGTATTTAATTACATCAAAGCATAGAGTTCTTAATACATTTGTTGGCAGGTTATATAGAATTATACTCTTATAAGTGAAATTTTTAGACAAATATAATGTCATATTTATACTTTTATATAGTTACATCGCTATTTAGAATTATTTATCATGATTATTTAAAAAGTTGTAATTTGCAATTTCTAGCATTCCAATAATTGTAGTGTTATGTAAAAGTTGTAACTTTTAATTTACCCTTAACTTTTTCTTTAGATCTCTTACGCCTTAGCTTCAATAAAAACAACAAATTGTTCTCGAATCATAATTGGAGTATCTTTCAATTAGAGTAAACACACTGTCAGTAAAATTAAGTCATGGGTTAAATTCAGAAGCTATAATGTACGTTAAACCAATCTCAAATGATATTTTATGAGACGATAATTATTGTAAAGTCTAATCAAAATAAAGCTTCGAGATGCAAAATGTTAAATTTGAAGTTAAGAAGCAATTTAAATAAAAATGGATTTAAACTTTCTTAAACTCATCCAAAGTTCTACCTCTAATCATAGAAGGCTCAGTACCAGCATAATAAATATCCGTCCAGAATTCCTCCAAATTAGGTTCAGGAGAAGCCTTAGCCTCAGCCGTAGCTTCATCAATCTTTTTCTTAGCCTCCGAATCAACTTTCTTAAGCTCTTCCTCCGATAAGATATTATTCTCGATAATCAATTGCCTCAGGCCAGTAATAGGATCATTGGTACTACGTATATGCTTAATCTCATCTCTAGTTCTATAAGTAGTACCTGGATCTGACATAGAATGCCCACCATATCTATAAGTGACCATTTCCAACACCATAGGCCCACCATCTTCTTTCAATGCATGTTCTTTCGCGAATTTACAAGCTTCTCTAACAGCTAATACATCCATACCATTTACTTTGATCCCTGGTATATATTGACCTCTTTTAAAATATTCAGTAGAAGCAGATGATCTTTGAGCAGAAGTTCCCATACCATACTTATTATTTTCACAAACGAAAATGACTGGTAATTTTAATAATGCCGCCATATTGAATGCTTCAAAAACTTGTCCTTGATTAGAAGCACCATCACCGTATAACGCAAATGTTACCGCTTTCTTATCTAGATATTTTTGTGCAAGAGCGACACCTGCACCAACTGGAACTTGTGCGCCTACAATTCCATTTCCACCAAAGAAATTCTTCACAAACATATGCATAGAGCCGCCTTTACCTTTAGATATACCATCTTTTCTGCCTTAAAAGGTATTAAACGAATTAGATAATACCTAATAATTCAGCCAAAATGGATTTGACACTACCGCCTCGCATCATAGTGAAACCATGACATCTATAAGCTGTTATAATGGCGTCTTCTTTGGTTATTGCTGATTCCATACCAACAGAAACAGCTTCCTATATAATAAAAATGTAAAAATTACTTGACCGGTACATAAATGACAAAAGCCTCTAATAAGTTTGGATTTATACAAACCGTCAGCGCTCATTTCCATTCGTCTCATAGAGACCATATTATCATATAGTTTGATAATATCTTCTTTGTTTAAATCAGTTACTGTTGTATTTGGTGAATCACAGTTGTAAGTTTCGAAACAATTCTCACTTAATTTATAACTTTCTCGTTCTTTTAATGATGTACTAAAAAGTCTTTTGGTCTATTTGGATGGGCTAATTGGGAATAGGTTATACTTTGCTTATGGTGAGAATGCGATTCATTTTGTTGACTTTTGCTTGAAACTTGAGAGAAATTAAACTGCTTTTGGAGAATCGGTCAAACTATTAGAACAGGAAACTTTGATCCCATATGGTAGAGATAGGATACATGCTTGATTATATATGATGTTTTAGTTACACTGAATGATATTCCTGAATATTCAACGCTTTGAATCAGTTATAGATGTCCAAATTTTACCTTCTGACGTAGATTGATTTTGTTGTGACAAAGCTATCAAAGGTAAATATGATCAATGGTTTTAAAAAAGGTAAATTACAATTTCCAACTTTTATGTAACACTCTACAGCTAATCAAACGCTAAAAATTGCAAATTACTTTAGAAAATCAAGCTCTAAATAAATATACTGAGCTATAAACGCTTTAAAGATTTAAAAAAAGAGTATTATAAAATCAATACATATAAAATTTATCATACAGAATAACCATGTTTTTGTAATCCGAATATACTAGGCATAAATTGCGTAAGAATAGATTGATTAGAAATATTATAAAGTTATTATATCTAGAGTGGTCAAAAGAATAAAAAAATCAATATAATATATTAAAAGTAATGAAGCGCATCATCCATCTTCAACTGTCTAGACTTTATCGATTTTGCACGCTTATAAGTCAGAGTTTGAAGAAAATATAATGTTGTAAATACATTAATAATGTTATATTTATACTTTTATATAGATAAATCACTTTTTAGAATTATTTACCGTTATTTAAAAAGTTGTAAATTGTAATTTACTCTTGTTAAAATCATGAATCCAAATAATAAAAGATAAGCATTATAATGAAAAGTTATTCCTCGGTATTCTTATTTCGATAAACACGAGTATCGTCTGGAGAAAATCCTCTATTTTCATTACCAAAAACAGCCCAATCAGGAGTTTTAGCGATATAATCCATTGAAGTAAAAGGGAGACCTTCTTTAAAAAGAGAATTAAACTTGTCGTAATCAATCCAAGTATACCATCCATCATCTTTTTTGAATTTTTTGTTTGCTAACAACATACTGCAGCTATGTGCATGTTCACAAGATATTTCATATTGAAAATCAAGCTTGGTTTCCATGATTTTGATAAAGTTGATGACTTCTTCGTGATAAGGAACCTAAATGAATGAATGAATTGAAGTACATTTTCCATAGTTAACCCACTAGAACCAGTGAATCCACAATAGGTTACACCTACAATGTTATTTTTATGGAGCAATACCTTTGACTTCAATAAAATCAGGCTTTCCTCTTCTGATTAATTCCGCATAACTATCGATTTCTTCAACATTAAAATCTTTTACTAAAGTCAAACGATAAACTAAAAACAATATAAAATCGAAAATACCAGTTCTTTGCCCCTAAAAATAAAAACACAAAAATACTTTTTTGCTCAAGGCATCTAAACTATTGACAAATCGTTCCCAATAATCTCGAAATAATGGCCGATCGATCTTCTTTAAACTCTCTTTTGTACTTGCATCAACACTAACATAAAGTTGAGTAACAGGTATCAAATTATCGATCAAATCAGGGAATTGCGCATTAGTAACCAAGAAACTTGAAATGTTTCTCTCATGCAACATTGTAATAAATTCATTAATATGAGGATACTAAAACATATTTTTAGATAATATACCATGATTGGCTCTCCAACTAAAGATAATGCACAATGACGTATTCTTTTTGCTTCTTCAAAACGATCAGGCAAAACTCCTGGTATACCTTTCATCTGCTTTACCATTTGATAATGGTTGGTCATCGCATTATCTAAAATAAATTGAGGACTATCAATATTCCATCTCCATTCTGTACCTACAGGATTGGTATGATGTCTAAAAATCAATATAAATTGTAAACCTCCAGCTAAAAATCAAATCAAAAATAAATACCAAAACACACACTTATTGGCACAAGCTAAACTAGGTGTAGTTTCCATACATCGATGACTATTTGATTAATAAAATTAAGAGACCTTTTGATTCCATAAAATGCATATTTGTAACAAAATCCTCTTCCTCTCAAAGCAGCTTTGGTCCATCTACACATTTTGACTCCCTAAAAATAAAGTATACATTATACCGAATGGGACCCTATAATCTTATATCCCTGTTTTGTTAAAGCCTTATGTAAAATTGGGTTAACCATATCTCTAGGCTTTGAAACTTTGACAACACCTAAAAAGATAAACCAAAACATTATTTACCATCACCGATGATTTGAGTAGGCATTGATTTCAAATCTTGTTTAATTGGTTTTGAGTTCTTGTTTTTTAACAATTTCTTCGCCATTGAACCCATATCTTCCAGATCTAACATTTCATCAGAAACTGCACCATCATCTTCAGACTCTTCAAATTGAGCTTGAATAAGTTGTGGTTCTTTAGAGTTGCTAACCGGAGTAGAACCAATTAATTCAGCTCTCAAAACAGAGGGTACACTATAACCCCATACTTTAAATTCATCTTCCTGACCTGAACTAGAATCCAATAACCCCAAATACAATACTCTACTAGCGTACATTCTATTTAGAGATCGATCCAATCTTTTTGGTGCATTGAAAGCATCTTCGCCATAATTGGTATCTCCAATTCCAAAAATTAAATATCTAAGTTTGCTTAAACAATTTCGTTCAACTCGAAAATCAGTGTAAATATCATCTAACCAGGTTAATAACCATTCAATAGGATTCTCAATATTATAACTTCCTACTATGAAAATCAAAATTGATGTTTCGGTTAATAATTCTTCAGGATCATATTCTTGTATGTCTATTAATAAAGGCTCGAAATCTTCTTTCAAGTCTTGATAAAGTTTTTGCGCTCTATTCTTGGTACTTCCAGCTAATGAAGAGTAGATGATCTTTACTACGGTCTATAAATTTTATATTGATTAGAATTACTTCTTTATTTTCTTCAATGACAGAAAGCTTTTCTTTTTGGGTAGTATCTAGCTTTGATCCATTTCCTTGAAGTTTGGTATAGATGTATACTATAATTGTTACTATTATTGCTATGGCCAATAAAATCATTTCTTGCTTCAATTTAATTCTCAAGTTTTTTAAAAACTGTTCTTTCACTAATTAGTCAATTTTGACGAAATGTTGTTGCTTTGAGAGATCGGCAGCGCACTTTAACTTTTTAACACATTAAAAGTGGTCAAATATTTCAGTGTAGGATGTTTATTATATCGAATCTTTCTATGTACGCGATATAATCGAATTCATTATCCCGGCTAGAGCTATAAAGACATAAATGAAAATGTACTATTAAATTGCCACTAAATGCAGATAATATAGTAATTTCTAAGATATTACACCTTGTTGTATACAATCATTGAAAGAGTTCGGGATTTAATAAAATATATAAGATTCTATGATATTTAGATTCAAATCTCAATCGAACCAATTCAAACTGAGTGTCAAATCTTATTTTTTGAGATCAAATAAAAACCTGATGAAAAATGTTTTTAATATAAAATCTAAATGTAAGCTCTCCACATATTTAATAAACAAAACTATTCAATTTTTTTATATTTAAAGGCTTTCCACATTCTAAAAGGAAGTTTCCAATTCTTCTTTTGTAAACAAGTGCGAAGATCAAATTGAGAAGCCTCCAGATCTTTTAAAAAACATATAGAAGGAACCTATAAAAATCAACAATTTACAAAAATACAGATGATAAAATAGCTGAAAAGGCTTGATCTAGGTTTTCTTTTTTCTTGTTATTCTTTATCATTTCTTTAGCTGTTTCTACATGATTATGCGCCATAGTAGCCAACTCAAAAACAAGATCTGTAACTTTGGAATCATCAGATAAATAACCATTTCTAAATATTAGTTCTTCGCTAATGCCAAACTAAGAATACAATGAAAGTCATTACTTTGCTATGTAATTCCATCGGTATCAATAATTGCTTCTTTTTGATATTATAATCTATTGATCTTAAACATAATGTTGTTATTCCTATAGCTTTTCCTAAGTGACTGAGTATGTGATCTATATTAATGTCTTGCACTCCTAATAAATCAGCATGGAGATATAAGAATTTAGAAAAAGTATTCTCGCAATAATCTTCAAGATCTTTAACAGAAAAAAAATTCCTGCCTATCAATCCAATCTAAATATCAAAGTATTTTAACAAGAGATGCATACTTTCGCATCTATTATTTGTTTCAATTTAATCGTATTCTTTAAATATCCATATTTATAAGAAGCATATAATAATTTAACAATAGGTTGCTCAGCAGGTTTATCCTAGATATAGCGTTAGAATTTACAAAAGATACTTGAAGACTTTCAACAAAATTCTTCCAAGCTAATAATCTCATATTTGCAATATTAATTTCTTTAGTATCTAGACTTTGAGATGTTTCTATATTAAATGCTCTTAGTGCTAAGTAAGTCAGTCTTAATTGATTTGGTATGAATAAAGAAGTTAGATAATGCTCATGATCTCTTTTTCTAATTTTGTAAAAGGTACATCCAAGTTAAAAGATACCTAACTAATTCTTTGCAGTATTTTTCGCTATCTTTTAGAGTGTTTATTTCCCGATATTTCAGTTTTGGGATGATTTTCTTCCATCTTACTGAGTTCATGAATACACAAGATTAAACGAATGATTCAAAAATAAATGGGCTAAAATACCAAGGATAGATGCAGTATATACATTTTTTAAATTTATATAAAAAGAAATTTTTAGAATTAAAACTTTCATATAAATTAGAGATAAAGGTAAAATTTAATCGAGATCAAAGATGATTACATAAAATGTAGTCTTATTTTTGAACGCACTTGGTTTCTGCCCCCACAATTAAACTCAACATAAGAACCGAGATCACATACGCTAAACTTGTTATATATTTTAGGATCACAAATCATTTTACCACTATACTCACACAAGTCGCCATTTTCTTTGATCGGATTATTAATTATCGCCTCATTTTCGCTTTCATTGCATCCATCGATGTTGGTTGTATCATTCGTATTAATGAATTGCACAAAGCTAGTAGAGTCATTATTTTCTTCATCTACCTTGTTATTCTCATAAACCGTATGCGACTCTAAAGAAGGAGGAGGATCAGGATAATCACCGTGAATAGAAAGCAAGAAGCTATTCAACTTGTCATCCACTAAAGTGTTGGCTACGTCTTGAATATCGTTGATATATGTATGATTTAAAATGGGTTGTATAGAATTCAATAAATCTCCATCATCAAAATCAAGAGCTCAAATCATAGCACCTCTAAGACCCAAAGTATTAATGACATTATTACATCTCAAATTTATGAAACCAATTTAATGAGTGAAATTCATGACGGTTCCCATTTAATCTCAAATGACGAAGAAAGTTCTGGAAAGAAAACCAAGGTAAGAAGAATCCTAAAAAATATTTAAGTAGAAAGAGAAATATTTAGAAAGAAACTTATTTCAATAAACTATTACTTTAGCATGAATAACTTTACTTAAAGAACCCAGACTAATTCTAATGTTATGAGCGATAAAAACACCGACTTTAGCTCTTAAAGACTCGGAATCATCATAAGAAATCAATATATTGGTATCTGAGTTATATAAATAATGCGTGAAGCTGCTTTCATCAAAATATCTTGTCCATTTGTGCTTAAGTGAGCTGAGTATTTCTGACTTGATATTTCTCCATCTCCAAACACCCGAGAAAGTATAAGCAGATCCAAGACAAGGATCGGCCCATAGCAAATCATCTTGGATCAAGTAAAAAATTTCGCCACCAGAAAATCTAAAAATAAAAGATGGTAAAAACATAAAATACATGTTAATAGAGTGATAAATAGTGAGAAAAGTAAAAGAAGACAAAAAAGAGAAAACAAGCAAACCAATTTAATTATTGTTGGGGGAGATAATACCTCATTATGTGATCCAGGATATTATCAAAACATTCAACCCCCGCCAAAAATTTCCCTCCACATGTATTCCAGGAGGTAGTGATCCAGTTATTCTCGCTGGATCCCTTTCATTTTTTTAAATCTTAACTTGTTCCTACTCCAGTAGAACTCTATTTTTTGGGTGTGGACCCAAGTTATTGGGCCTACAAAATGTTCACTATGGTTCACGTATTTGAATCCATACCCCCTCTCCTGTATCCCAGGGTATGCGCTCCACCCATCCGTCACAATAATGCTCCCTGGGAGACACACTCTCTCAATAATAGGCAGAAGTGTGGCTGCATTCCTCCTCTCCATTGTCTCCATGTATTCACGGGCAGGTGTGTAGCTCGTATTCACGATACCGAGATCCCAACCTTCATGTTTTGGTGCCCTTCCCCGATGGAACTTGGGCTTGTAGCAGAAGAGTGACTTATCTACTTGGCACTCAACTCCGTTCCCACAAAGCCTTATGTGGTTGGCTGAAAGATATTTCCTGCAGATGTCCCTGGGGAAGGCATATATGATGACCATGGTGGGCTTGGACAGCCCGGTCATCTCACATGCCTGCTTCTCAGGTGTCTCAGTGGACCATAGATAGATTTCCAAAACAATCTTTCTCAGGTCCGAGCCCATATCATTGAAGCAGGACCCCCTTTTGATAGAGATAAAAGCTCTGTGCTTCTCAAAGCCCAGCTTGAGACACTTCCACCTAAATCTATCCTTGGTCTTCTGTATTTAGACCAGGCCATGAGGGTACCACATGAATCACAGGCCATCTCACTCTTCAGCAGGCCCTTGTTTTTTAAGAAGAAGATGACCTCCTCTGTGGTTTCTTGGGAGAGGAGCGACTGTATTACACTTATAAAGTAGCTCCTGCTCATTGTTTAGAGGTTCGATTTTTTATTTTTTTTATACCCCATCAACAGGTAAAAAATTTAGCATGGTGGCGAAGTTCTTTACTTGATCCATCATCTTGATCACCTTTATAAAACGTATTGTTATCATACTTCTTATAAAGGCCTATAGTTTCATTAAACTGAATTATCTTGAATGATGGTCCATAAAAGGCTAGGCCAATCACAATATTCTCTTTATTGAGACCTGCATTCATTCAATTTTCAATAGATTTCTTAGAGCTGTAGGGTTCTTTTCCTTTTTGTAAGTTTAAAGGTGCATTAGGCCCACTTTCTGAGTACCAAGACCCATAAATGTCATAAGCCATGATATTGAAAAAGTCTACCAAATTATTCAACATTGATACATCTACCATTCGAGTTTTATTGACTTCAAAAGGCTCTACTCGAACAGGTAAAATTATTAATTTCATTTCAAGCTCTTGTTTTTGGTGAAATAGTTCTTTGATCTCCGTCAATAACTCTATGAATCTATTTGTGTCATTTTCGTAGTCTATTAAATTGCATTTCATACCTTATCTGCCGGGATACTCCCAATATAAATGGACGCCATCAAGCTCGAAATCTTTAATAAACTTGATCAATTGAATAATGAGTTTATATTGACTTATTTTCCTCTCTACTATTTTAGAGAAATATCTTCAACTTGTCTAGTCACCAATAGATAATAAAAATTTTACTCCATTCTGATGAGCTAATTTGATCACTTCTCGAAGTAACCAATCTGTTTCTAACTTAATTTCATAATTGGAATTTATAGTGGCAAATGCGTAATTTATGTGGGGTGATAATTAATCTTGCAGTAACTTTCATTAAACTTACAGTAAAAAAGTATTAAACTTATAGTATTAATTTTGCAGTAAATTTCAATTAAATTTACAGTAAAAAAATATTAATCTTGCAGTAAATTTATAATATTATAAAAATTAAAATAACTATTAGGGCGTTCCGCGCAAAGAGATACTCGAACTTTGTTTAATTACGCCTTTAATAACATACTAATAATATCAAGACTTTTAAATTAATTTACAATTATGACAAGTTTTATTTATAAATAATTATATTTTGAATATTATCATGATAGATTGAAAAATTAAAAGATTCGATTTCATATAAAGAACAGCGGATTTTCATCAAGTTTGGCGTAATCCTGGGACACAGTTCTGGGATAATTCATAAAGAATAGTTGTATCAGTTGGAAATAGTGCCTATAAACTGAATAAATTCAAACATTTAGTTACTAAGCTTAAGAGAGGCTACAGTGTGGTCGAAGATAGCCGAGGAGGTGATACAAGTGATGTCTCGAAAAATGAAAATGTAATAGATAAAATTAAAGAATTTTTGACCAAAACTAGAACATGGTCTTGCCTCGAACTTTCCATGCGGGTAAATTTTAGTAAAACAATAGTATTTCGATATTTAACAGAAGATTTACAAATGAAAAAATTATTAAGTAAATGGGTACCTCATTTCTCACGGATGAACAAAGAGAACATAGAGTGTTAGCATGTAAAAACAATATGCAACTCTTATCGAGACAAAATAACTTAATTAATCGAACTTTGGCAATAGATGAAACTTGGATGTCTTTATACATGCAACCCCAACGTGACCAGATTCGATCTTGGAGAAATAAGAATGAAGACCCACCTGAATTTGACTTCAATCTAAATATGAAAAAAAGAGAATGCTACTATTAGCAATAGATTTTTAAGGTGTTGCTTATTAGAAGCTCTGTGCTCCTAAAGAGACTGTAACTTCAGATGTCTATAAATACTTCCTAATCGAATTATTAGACAAATGGTTACCTAATAAGAAATTCGAGGTACCTATAATATTACATGATAATGCTAAGTCGCATAAATCAAGTCTTATAAAGCAGTATTTTATTAATGAAAATATTCGGGTTTGGAATCATCCTCCCTATAGCCCTGCTATTAGCCCACCTGATTTCAATTGTTTTGGGGAATTAAAGTGGAAGTTAAAGGAAAACATTTATGATGATTGGCATGAACTAGAAATTCAGCTAGAAAGTGCAATTCAGGAGCTTAATGCTAAAGGTTTTATGAATGGTATCCAGGAGTTACCCGAAAGATGGAGAGTGTAATAGATGCAGAAGGTTCGTATATATAAACATAGTAATTTTCAACTTTATATCTTTTATAGTAAATTTTTTATTTAATTTTTTTCGAGTGTCTCTTTACTCGGAACGCCCTAATATGGCAATTTATTTTCGTTCAGAGTAGTCCCTTTTTGATTCTCTTCTTAATTCAACCAAATTTTTAATGAATCAAGATTATTCTCACTATTGTTCAACCAATTACTTNAAGATTATTCTCACTATTGTTCAACCAATTACTTAATAAGTAAAATGGGGACTACTCTGAACAAAAATAAACTCCCATATATAATAGAAACTTAATAATGATGTTTTTATATATAGTTAAAAATTACAAATATAAATAAAATTAAACTGTTATAGAATTAAATTTGAAGATTCTTTATATATCTAAAAAATTTTATACCAATATTGTGCTCAATCCAAAAATAAGGGACGAAGTTTTGAAGCCTTGGTTATAATTCCAAATAGAACTTTTGCAAAAAATGAATTGGGATTATAAACATAAATACAATNTTTTGAAGCCTTGGTTATAATTCCAAATAGAACTTTTGCAAAAAATGAATTGGGATTATAAACATAAATACAATTTTATACAAGAAAATATTTATAATTTAAAACAGTTTTTCTTAAAATTTATTGGANTAAATACAATTTTATACAAGAAAATATTTATAATTTAAAACAGTTTTTCTTAAAATTTATTGGATTTGTTTTGGTATTTCTCCAGTTAATTAATTAGACGGTTCTCTGTCTTATAAATAGGATTGAATTAAATTGATGTGAAAAAATGAAAGAAAATCTAGGACAAAATTTATCAAAAAAATAATGGTTTTATAAAAAGGTTATGTCTTTTTTATTTATAAAAGGGGCTTGCTATTGTTCTTATTCGATAAAGGTGAGCGAAGNTTATAAAAAGGTTATGTCTTTTTTATTTATAAAAGGGGCTTGCTATTGTTCTTATTCGATAAAGGTGAGCGAAGTCTATAAGGAATTGAAAGCAAAAAAATCATAAATCATGTTTTATTAAGGATTTTAATCAAAATATACATAAAATATTGAAAGCTAGAATCGGATAGTTAGAATGTGATTATTTAGGAGTACTTATATATGGCTTAGGACTACCTATTTAATCTTACTCCTTATACTGTTTTTAAACCTATTTTCATTTAATCTATTTATTCACTGCCCGTCAAAAATGAATCAGTGTTTGGGAAATTCGAACTTAAATTATAATTCATGAATGAGTAAGACTTCAAGCAAGCCAATACTCATATGGTAGATAGATACAGCCTTTGTCTATAACTTATCCAAATATTATAGATATTTTTAAATATTAATAGAGATATGATTGCTCAAAGTTGAAAGTAGGTGATTCAGTGTTTTGNAATATTATAGATATTTTTAAATATTAATAGAGATATGATTGCTCAAAGTTGAAAGTAGGTGATTCAGTGTTTTGTCGTATTTTTTAAAAAATGAAAAATTAATAGAATGTGTGCTCGCCCTTGGTTTTTCTGATCTGTTCGAGTCTTCTAGGCATTGAACTAACAAGCTTAAGACATACTTCAGCTGAAATATTGTTCCATATATCTTGAATTCTCTCCCAAAGTTCATCTTTGTCTTTACATGGTGGTCGAATTTTTAGCTCTCTTTTCATATGATCCCATAGATACTCAATTGGTTTAAGGTCAGGAGATTGTGCAGACCATCTCATTACCTTTATTTCGTTTCTTTTGAACCATTTTTTATACTTGAAGCGGTATGAGAGGACGCATTGTCATTTTGAAAGACAATTTTAGATTTATCCAAGCCATATAAGTCAATCGTATACATCAGCTCGTCATCCAGAATACTCTCATATATCTCAGCATTAACACTGTCATCAATTCTACAAAGATACCCAACACCTGATGAAAGTATACATCTCCAAACCATAATTGATCCACCACAGAATTTTCTTGTTTGAGTAATATTGCGATCTCTGAGTGGTTCCCCGATTTTTCTGAAAGTTCTATCACGTCTATCAGATCCCTCTAGATTTACTTTAGTCTCATCTGACCATATAACCATATCCCAGTCCTTATTTTCCCAATTTCTGTGTGTTTTTTCAAATTCTGATCTTGTTCGACGATGAGATTTTTTTAATTATGGGCATTTATTTTTGTATCTAGATACGATGTTGCTACGTTTTAATATGCACACTATAGTACTCGAAGAGGCGGATATTCCTGCATAGGTCTTGAGTTTTTGCTGTGTTTCTGTAGAGGTGGATCATTTATCACTTGTTGTTAATCTTCCAATATATTTTTCATCATACTTATCTAAGACCCGAGGACGACCTATTATAGACTCTGGAGTATTTTTTCAACTCTATTTATTATTTTGGACACTGTTGCTTGTGAAACTCCATGTTAAAATCGATAAAAAGAACTTCTAAAAGGTAAATTTCGTTCAAGGTTAATTCTTGTTTCAATTTTCTTCAGTGTTCTTCTTATCATACCAAATAAGCCTTAATACCTTCTGCTAAGGATTTGAAATAAAAATGAACAATTTTGC
>NIPM01001883.1:0-13379 GCA_002738285.1 Holacanthella duospinosa
TGTTTACTGACATCATCAATTATACCACTTTTGGTGATTTCGATGAAAGTGGTGAAAGGGTGTAAATTTTTATCTATTTCATTAACTCTACATGTACTGGCCTTTCTATCTAAAAACAAACCACTCTTTCTCCAACTTTCACCGAAATTAATACAAGAAACTTAACCAACCACGACGCTAACGGTCAAAGTAAAACATAACTTTAGAGCATCTGCGATGCTCTTTGTAAACCTAAATATGGTAAGTTTTTTAAATATCTCACGAAATTTTTAAATATAAAATAGTAACCTAAAAAGAAATAACCCAAAATACATCATCAACTACCACTCCGTTATTCCCATCTAACTATAAAAAATAACGAGACGGTTTAATAGGCTGACAGGGAAACCAAATTAAGCATTAAAATTAATTTCCTGATCTGTTTACTCTAATAAAGTCCTTAATAGTATTTTGAAGTTGATGCAGTTTCCACAGTACCTTACTTTAGTTTCGATGAAAGATACAGATAGAGAAAGAGCGGTATATTTTATGTAGCACAAATTCTATTTTCAATACATTTAAAATAAAAATTACATTTTCTTTTTACAAACTTTCTATAAAGTAAAATAAAGCATTAAGTTCTATAATAAAAACTTTTTATTAGTAAATTCATTGATTAGGATATTTATAATTAGCATCAGTCAGTTAATTTCCTAATGTCTTTTATAATTAAATTATTTATGATAACGAAACCTTGTGGAACTTTCTTTTGAGACACTTATATCACAATATAAGGTTGTAATGATACTCAAGTAACTTAATAACTATTGTTTTGTAATGGAGGGTTTGCTCCAATTTTGAAATATAAATCGATCCATTCTCAGCTCTTTTGTTTACTGTTTTTACTAAACACCAAAATCAGTAATATAACCGACTCTACTTTCGTCAGAAACAAGTTAATTAAATTTTCATTTCTGTTACTGATATTTCCTTCATATGTATAAAGAGTAATTATTATGTTTAATAATGTTTTAGTTGTTACTAAATACTTAACTTGTAAATTGGAAATTTAATAAGTTGAGTTAATGGACCAACAAATAAAAATTAGTAAATTAAACTTTAAAACCTGGTACTGGTAAAATGAATTACCATTAACCATCTTGAATAATCTTATTCATAAAATTCTACATGAGAATACTGAAGAAAAAAATCANAATGTAAAATGATATATCATCTAACACGGTGAATACGCCTTGTTCGTATCGAATTTTAGAAATAATGTTCTTGGGAACTGTAGAATATTATTGAGTTAACGATCAAAAGCAAACACTTACGTAAGTATTACAATTGTTTTGTAAATTTTTTTTCCCCCAACTATATGTCTCTATGTTACATAATATATTGCTTTCACTTTAACTTAGGATTTAGTTTCTGTTTAACATTTCAAACATAAGAAGATTCAATTACGTTTAAAAGGACGAGCTTTCTTTGTATTTTATAATTTATTATGGGATATAAACGTTGCTAACAGATTTAACTTAGATTTTGAAAGTATTACATTTTTGTTATTATTATGTAATATACTGTGAGTCTTTCAATATGAATGCCCTAAGGTAATTAAATCATTCCAATTCAGTTAATCCGAATCGAATAAAATATGAACATTCAAATCTAATTGGCTCAATTTGAATTCTACTCATTGAAACAACATCAGATAAATTTTTTTTTTCAAACAATTTGATTTAAATATAAATACATTATTTTAATTTTAAAATAATATTTCCTTCCACATTTTAAAGATTTGCTGGTAAAGTTGTTATTTTAATCTGATTAAAAAAAAACCGTGGCTATATCCTAATAAATTACAAATCTAGCTTAATAAAGCAACCGTTTCAATATCCAATCCTAATCAAATGGTAAACTTCATTCAAGTCAAAAACGTACCAATTTAAATTATTTTGCTTTCACTTTTGGAGAAAGCAATACAGATTCAGTCTAATTGTGACAAATAAAGTGTCACCATAACTTTACATACTACAAATTTAAACTAATTAAATTTTTTTTTTAACATACCTGCAGTACACAACCGTGAGTCCTCATCATAGCCATCAGGACAATCTAAAACACAAAACATAAATTTTATAATTTAAATTAAAATTATAGTTATTCATATTATAAAACAAAAAATAAAAAAATAGAGCTTATGTCGAACAACTTACCAGGAGCGCCATCACAAATATAGGATAGGCTGTAATTATAAAATTACATAAATTATTAAAAAAATTTTTTTTTTTTTTTTTTTGAAAATCCAAATAAAGCAGAATGAAGACAAACCTTATACAGATCATATTGCCTCCCGGGCATTTGAAAGGTTTGTAAGGATGACATGTTTCACCTGGTAGAAAAACAAAAGAAAATTATACAAGTTTGAAAAAAAAATTTTTTTTTTGTTTTAGATTAGAAAATGAGTTATTTTATGAGATTTGGGAATAAATTGGATCCTAAAGTGTCGTAAAGTTACCAAATTTTATGACTTCAATTACATTGTTACAATTTTACCACAAGGTTTAATGCCTCATCAGTTTCTTTACTAAAAGTTGCGATGTTACGAAAGGTAATATTTATTTTGTTCTTTCTCATCTTATTAAACTATAAACTTCATCTTCCATAAATTTCCATCTCCAAGTATTATTATTACTTACTAAAAAAAAGAATATGTTACATAATAATATATTTATTATTTTTCATTTATCATCTTTCGCTATATATTAATTTATAAACATTGGATTCTTCATCTTGTGAGAAAACAAAGTGGTTAGGTATTTATATTTTTTATATCGGACTATACCGGTAAAATACTAATGAGGAATAAAAATGAAAGAAAAATGAAAATATTTACACAAAAGTGAAAATTGACGTGTCCCAGACTTACTGTCCCGTTTCGGTTTTTGTAGCTCGTAGAGTCGTTGTAAGTCAATTGAGTACACTGCCGAAGAAGAGAGAGTAACTAGAAGCAGTGTCAATGCAACACTGCTTCCTAGAATCATTCTGACTCCTAACATTTGGGATTTTTTTTACAATTGTAAAAACTTTAGTTCCAAAGGCAAAGAGAAAAAAGTTAGTTTCACAATTTTCAAAAAACAAAAACAAAAATATTCTTAGTATTTTCACGAGATGAGATTTATACTTTCTTGTACGCAAATTAACAATAAAGTGACTAGCGGGAGTAAAAATGGGAAGACGGAGATGCCTGAATTCTTTTCTTGACAGGCACTCGGAGTAAACTGAGAGAAGAGAGACGCCAGAAGAACCTTTTCACTTTGAGCTTCAAACTTTCTCCAAGTGGAGAAAGTTAGATCAACTTTTTTTTCTATGGAGTCAAGTGGAGGCGCCGCAGATTCGTCCAACCCCTTTTTCATCCCTATAAACCTTGAAGTACTTTCAACAGTATAAAAATGTAGAAAAAATTCAACTTGTCTGATTTGAAAATGAAGCGTTGGTGTATTAGTGTTGTTCTTGGACGGTCCCTGACTACGATTCGTCGAGTCCAAGGGACGCATGACACCCGCTCGCTCGTTCCGACAACCTTAACCTGTCCTTTCGTTGTATTCTCAACTGTTTCATTCAACAGACGTCATTCCCAGGTTTATTTCATACTTTTCTAAACTTTCTCTTCAAAACTACCCTCACGTCCGCCCAATAGAGAGAAAAAAAACTTTATATCCGATGTTAGATTTCGAAATTTTGAGAGTAATCACATACACCCACGCAAGAATTTACATCATTCCTTGGAGTGCCCCTGTTGCTTTTTACCCTACAAGACTTACAATTTCGATGTAATTTAAGGTCTTCTTCGGAAGTATCGCCTTCGTAATGAAACACCCACACATGTACTGCACTTGTCTTGTGTAAAACAATCACTGGATCCATGTCTTGTCACATTGGTCGAAGTGAAGCCCATCAGAAGATAAACTTATTTGATTGACAATTAATCAGGTAGTCATCAAACGAAAACCATGCTCTCTAAATCAAACTTTTATTCCTCGCCCATAAATTCACGCGTTCGGTAGGCGAAAATCTCTGAAATGAAATACCATACATTAAGCACATTCAAAAAATTATTTAGAAGTGGTTGAATTAATTTCAACTTATAAATGATGTTTAAATAGTTTTTTCTACTGGTAAGAAGCATGTAAGTACATAAGGGTAATTTGCTTAGCAAGTAAGTTGGATTGAATCAATTTCCTTGCTATTGCACTGCAACAGGAATAATAATACTAAAAAGTATGGATTTAAACTTAAATCCAAGTTCTCTCCAATTCAAATGTGAAGCAAAAAAAAAAAAAAAATCAACACGCAGCTTAAAACTACGGAAGTACAATAATAATGTCAATAATTCCACCCGTCGTCAAAAAACCGATGAGAAGTATTTTCGTAAAAAATCTGGGTCAATCGCAATATTACCACTCTGCATCTCCATTTGCTTTCTGGAACACGAAATCTTTTCCATTAAGATTCATTATACCGTCCTTCAGATGAAATTTCCATTTATTCCGTGTTCTGGTTATCTAGAATTTTAGAAATTAAATGAGTTTGTGAATTCAACTGTTTGTTATTATAAAGAAGAAAATTACCTTGTCATATTGACAGACCACAACATTATCAACCTCGTATAATTTGTCATTGGAATCTTCCGCATCGGAAACGTCATCGCCAGAATTAAGTGGTTCCTGAATCATTAAAAAAAACTAATAATAACCATTCGAGGCTAGAGTAGGAAAATAAGTTGAATTTTGTGGTTGGTTCGAATCGAGATGAGAATTTTATGCAATATAATTTACCTCATCCTGTCCAACATCCTCTTCTTCATCCTTTTCATCATCTTTGTCCAAGTCTAAGTCATCATCCAGGTCATCATCATCTTCCTCCTCCTCCTCTTCCTCATCGCTTGTATCATCAGCTCCTCCTTGACCATCAGTTTGGAGAATATTATTCATACCTGGCCCTGGACCTGGACCTGGACCTTGTCTTAAGTGTGACCCTGTTTGGTTAACAAATTGAAGCTGTTGTTGTTGTTGTTGGTCATTCTTTAGTATTAAGTTGACATAATTTTGTAGCTCGGTTGCTGCTTGTGGCAGAGGTAGTGAAAGGACGTTTTGGATTTCCGGTAGTGACAAAATTTCCTGGAAAGTGAAAAATAAGATTTAGAATTAGATGATATGTCGGAACATCGACGAGATAGATCTTATGTTGAAAATGACCTGTAATTTGTTGGATTGAATACAAGAGGCGGGTACTTGAATTGACATGCTCCTTTGGGAATTTGGAGGATCTGTTGGAAGTCTTGGAACTGTAATTTGAATGGGAACCAAATTGGAATCCGTACGCAACATTTGTGCGGGATGCATTGGCATAGGATTTTGCTGCATCGGTGGAACTGGTGCTGTTGATTGCCTTGGAGGCAGGGCTTTAGCAGCACTCATAGCGGCGGCAGAAACAGACTGTCCATTATCAGCTGAAACAAGTTCAAATTTAATGAGAGAGAGAGCTTAGATTAACTAAATAAATGAAAAATTTCTGAACCTACCAAGAGCGCTTGTAGCACCATGTTCGACAGTTGTTACGGGATCAAGAGCTTTCTGAGCTGATAGTTTCGATTCCCATATCATCCGAAGTTCTTGCAGAATCTGTTCGTCAATCCCTTCATCAAGAAAACTTTCTCGAATATTACTCACCACATCATCAATTACGCTTTGGTAAATCCTTTTCTGGAAACAACAATGAATTTCATTAAAAAAAAATGTATAATGAACAACCTTACGCATCAAAATCATTTAAACATACTATACTTTAAGTACTTTAAGAATCGTGATCGCTTTATTTAGTGGCGATTATGATGATTTCGACAAAGAAACATTTTTTTTATTTCATCTTAATTTATTTTGTTTGCTGACAACTCAAACTATAAATTTGTATGGGAAGATTCATTATTAAATTGTGGGAATTTTTCCGTTTTTACAACATACTAAAGCGTTATGCTATTGCTTAAATTCAAATATGATTGCAAAATCAATTTTGCAACCAACATAAGTATTAAAATTCATATACAAATGAGAAATTCTCATTCGAAATCCAAAGTCAAACAGCTAAGGTTAGCAAAATCTGAACTTAATACAATGCAACTGATATTTCTTTACTCAAGTTATTATGCCGAATTTAGCAGAATGTAAATACTGAGGCGGCCTTCATTAGGTTATCTATTCTGCCCTGATCCTACAGCACATTGACTCAGACGCCGGCCGGTTAGAAATTACGAACGATACGAAGGACGCGGGAGACCTGCTTGCCCGCAGCATCATCACATCATCAAATCTAACTCAACCTACAGAAATAAGAGGGTTTTTGACTCAAGGAGATAAATGATTCATAGGTTATGTTATGTGACAAATTATTGTCTTAGCTAACGGAAGAATAAGATATCAGCAACACTACTACTGGACCGGAAGTTATATCATTTTATCTTGACTGATTGGCTTGCTGGGTCCAATAATATTAATTAAAATTTAATAAATTTTTTTTTTGTAACGTAAGATTTCAAATGATCAAATTTTCAGCCAATGATGATGAATCATTCAACTTTTATTCCAATCTGCTGATTGGCTTACAGATTTGAATTTTCTTGGGGAATCAATAATTAATTAGGATAGGACAGAAGACAAAAAAGTATTGATGAGTAACAATAATTATTCACAGTATAGATAGGAAGAGAATTCCGACGTGGACGGTATTCAGTATTTCCTGTCTCTATTTTTTTAGAGCATAAGTTGTCCATAAAGGAATCGAGTGTTAAAGAAGGATTCACTTCTTCTGAACTCATTAATCATGAAATCAATGAGTTCCACCGTACAGTTCTTTCTGTGTATTTAACTTACCACTGACTGCTGACTTGTGGTTACATTCATCCTGGCCCTTGTATTGTTTCCAAAAATTTGGAATGATTCTTAAATAAAGGCCCCCTAATTCCAATGGGACTTCGTTGAAGTCCAACTTCTTGAAGCAAACTATTCCACTTTTATACTCCTCCGACACCTTTTCACTTCGGACATTTTCTCCCTGTCTCCTTGATTCGTAATCCTCTCCTTTTTCCGATACCCTGCACACCCACTAATTTCCCAACCCCCCAGGGTTCATCAAACACCCACTAAACTCAAAACTGCCTGGGTGAAAGTCTCTTTCATTGAATTTAAATTATAACTACTTAATTATCAATTAAAACAAAATATTTTTGGCTCAAAATATAGTCAACCTTGCAATTCAGAATAAGTTAACAGAATTTTTTTGATTATTTGTTTTCTACATCCCAAGTAAATGAGAAAAAAAAAAGTACAAAATAAGGGTTGTTTAACGAATACCTTTACCAAAGAGTCAAAAACCGCCGGGTCTTTCAACAAGGACGTGCCAGGGAAATTCAAAAATTGAAAATTAGACAATCAAACGTCAATATTCAAAATTGCTTTCAATTTGATTATGGTGGATTTTAATTTTTTAATTTCTTAAATCAGTCAGGACCTTGTGAACATGTTGTGTCTTAGTAGGTGTCAAATTATCAAATTCTAGTACATTTATTTTATGTTATCAATTTTTATCAACAGCAATAACTTCATAAATCCCAAGTTAACGCTTAGCTTTCTTTTATAACTCGCAAGAAAAATTGGTAAAAAATTACGTTACAGAATTACAATTAGATACCAACTTCCAGATATTATATTGGAAGTTGAGAAATTTGTTGCGAAAATAATTGTATACTTTAAATAAAAATAGTTTAAGGCCTACCGTAAATATTCTCTAAATTGGCTCAGAAAAGATTGAATGTGGTTTCACCCAATCTATAAAACCATCCAGACAGAAACCTTGATAAGTTAATCTTGTTTTGTTTATCGATGACAGTGATTGGTGATTCGATGAAAATTTGAGTCAAAGGGTGGAGCTATGGAACATGTGAGATAAGTTTAGTTTCAATTCAACGTCGTCAGTCTCAAAATGTTAATAATAATAAAAAATCTTCGGTTAAACATAGTGAAATGACCCGACCCGTAAACCCACCACGACCACGAGGATGACCTTAATCGTTGCTACATAATAATCAAGATCAAAGACGCCTTTTTATGTTCGGAAATAACACAAAAATTGTGCGATATTATGCGCGATGATTTAAGCTTATATTGGCTTTCTGATGAATCTTAAAATCNAATAACACAAAAATTGTGCGATATTATGCGCGATGATTTAAGCTTATATTGGCTTTCTGATGAATCTTAAAATCTTTTTAAGGATTTGCGTCCGTATACATGGGCAAGACGGACGTCCTTATATAGAATATTAGTTGAATTAGAGCCATTAATTTTAAGAATTTAGTTTTACCGAAAAGAAACANGGACGTCCTTATATAGAATATTAGTTGAATTAGAGCCATTAATTTTAAGAATTTAGTTTTACCGAAAAGAAACAAACCCAGATATTGCTAAATTTAGCAAAAAATTTTTATAATAAAATTGTTGAAATGTTTTTGATACATATAAATAGCTGCTTTTTTTTTGGTATTTGAACAACAATTTGCTCTCACGATGGTAAAAAATGTGGTAAAAACTCTAAAAGTGAGACGCAAAATAAATTATGCATATCCATTGTGATTATGCATTATTATGCGAATTAATATTGCGTTAATCGGCTTCATTTTTTATAATTCGTGAACAATTTAAGTTATGCTTCGCTGCGTTTATGCAAATACATAGAAACAGCGGCATTGTTAATAATCTAACACCAATACCAAATGAAATTCTAATGTATTAAGTAAAATTGATCAATTCATTTTATTAATAAAGTAATAGATTCAAGCGAGTTGCAAAAAAAGGGTAGTATTCTTTTTAAGGACCCCATTTAGAACAGAGTTTTCTAAAGTTTTCTAAAGCTGGTACTCTGTGTAATTGGAGACATAAAGAAAATTGAAATTCACTACATAAAACTTTAATATTTAAATCTAATTAGGTGAAATTAATTTTTTTTTAATTTTTTTGGATCATCAATATTTAAAACTATTATAATTATTGTTAATGTCTCAAGCAGACTGGTTTACTATAAAGTGCGAATCACTACAACCTACTCCTAAGTAGATTTCGGAGAATTTGCTCTAAACCCTGTAGCCTAAGCTCGGATAGATTAATTTTTTCTTAGAAGCCTACACCTAGGTCTTATCGTTCCTAGGTTTAAGAGAGGTTCTTAACTTCCTAATTTCCAGTCACTTGTTTAGGAATTTTGTTTGTTTTACTTTGAAATTTTATGCTCTTTCAAGTTTTCCGAGTTTTTGAGACGGTCGGTCTATACTATACTCTAGGTTGGGGTAAGAAATGACTATCTTGATGCAAGTCAGCTTTACATGTCTCATTCAAAGATAAACGCACAAAGCACAAATCATAACTAGGTATTCATTCAGCCTCCGATTGATCATCGTTACCAATTTCATTTTCCCTAGTCACAGCACAGAGACAGGAAGGTAAGCTTGGATCTTCCTTCAATTGTGCGTCACGTCATTGATACTCACCTCGGTAGCCTCCATTACTCTTCCAGCCTCTAATCCGTCTATCCTAGGTTTGGAAAGTCAAGCTATGTTTTCCGTAAGTTGGCCATGGTAATAGCTATTTGTTGTCATATGCACAGCAGACTTTAAAGAATTGAAGCGTTAAATTGAAAAAATTTGATTCAAATAGATGAACCGTTGAGAAAGAACCATTCACTTCATTGTAATAATTTCATTACCAAGTTTAAATAAGTTCTGAAAAGTGGTCAGGACAATGGAGTATGGAAGCAGCGAAAATTCTACAACTAGTCAAAANAGCAGACTTTAAAGAATTGAAGCGTTAAATTGAAAAAATTTGATTCAAATAGATGAACCGTTGAGAAAGAACCATTCACTTCATTGTAATAATTTCATTACCAAGTTTAAATAAGTTCTGAAAAGTGGTCAGGACAATGGAGTATGGAAGCAGCGAAAATTCTACAACTAGTCAAAATGACAGTTTTCCAGCAACTGAGAACATAGTTTCGCCAGGAACTATTGATGCAGAAGTAATCAAAGTTGAATCTCTTACAATCAGTGACGCAGACGATGTCGGTTTAGGAAACCATGAAGATGTATCTGACAACGCAACGGCTGGTCAAAATTCTATAAGTTCTACCACGAACAAACCATTTTCAACTAGCGAAACTGTTGACATGGATGGCAAAATCCATGAAACTCAAGCCAACAACATAGAATCTGGAGCAACTGGTAAAAATGAACATCCATGCAGCCCTGGTGGTAGTTTCAAAAGGTCCAACTCACGAAATCGATGCTATAGAAATCGTCATTCTCCCGAAGATGAAACTAGTAGCGATAACAGTAACGCAAACTCTCAAGATACTCCAAGACCACTGTCACGCAGCAGTGAAGGAAAGCGAACAGCAAAACTCACAACAGATGAAGATCTACCACCTCAGGCCAAGTACCCAAGGCATCAAGGTGATGAGAGTGAAAGCAAAAGCAATCAGTCTGTTTCGAACAACTTTGGTCCACATTTAGATAACACAACAGATCCTGATTCTGTAGAAACTGAGCTTCTGATTCAATCAATTCTTTCCGATTCCATGTCTAGCGAAGGTAATTCTCCAGAACCCTCATCTTTGCCCACTGATGCAAGCCAAGGTGAGCAAGAAGATGGTGAAGTTGGGGGATTGTTACTGGAACCAGATACCTCATCATCTGATTCCAGTGATATAGTTTTCGAAGATAATTCCTCAAACTCCTCATCGGATTTGTCCTTAGAAGATTTGGAGGGACAAGGTATTTTATATTTTTATAATTTTAAATCACGAATAAGACTTACTTGAATATTTCTCTCCGGCAGAACCTAATACCAACATCTCGTCCATATCAGGCAATCAAGTAAAGACTGAAGTTACAAAAAAGAAGTCTATAGAATTACCAAAAGTCCTTTGCAAGCCGAAAGCAAAGGAGACATGGAACGGTCCAAAGGCTTTGCTGCAAAGGGAAATGGGACTTAGTTATCGCTCTGGGAGACAGATTCCCCAATCAGCCGAATTCTTTCGTGCTGGATTCTATGGATCACTGTTCTCTGCTGAAAGACTAGAACTTATGGCCAAGTTGGATGGGCATGAAGGTTGTGTAAATTGTCTGAATTTCAATTTCTCTGGTACTAAACTTGCCAGTGGTAGCGACGACCTCTCCATAAAAATCTGGAACTACAGTTTGGGAAAATGCATCACTTCTTTTTCTTCAGGGCACAGAGCGAACGTCTTTCAGGTTAAACATTTACTCTATATAATGTGTCCTTATGAAATTTCATAATTCTGATTCTGGTTAATTTAGGCCAAGTTTATGCCATTCATCGGTATGGATACTATGATTGTGTCATGTGCAAGGGACAATCAAGTGAGGTTGAATGAGTTGTCCTCTTCTGGCGAAGGTAAGACCATATTACCGGTTATATTCAGTTCGTATGTTGATAGTTGTCGTGTTAAGCTGTAAGATGAACTTCGTCTGCATTTTTTCGATTAAATTTCTTTGTCACGGCTTTGTTTTTATATTTAAACATAAATATACATTTAAATTACAGTGAGATCTTCAAGAAAATTAGCTCAACATAAAGGACCTGCTCACAAACTGTCAATTAGTCCAGACAATCCTCATGTGGTCTTGAGCTGCGGAGAGGACTCATATGTTTTCAGTATTGATACACGAGAAGAAAAACCTTGCAGGTAAACAATATTTTATCGAATTAATTTGGGAATAAATATTCAATCCTTCTCATCCTTTTCAAAGATTGCTAAACGTCAGAGAAGGTGGGAAAAAGGTCGCTCTTTACAGCATACATCAGAATCCGTTCATACCACAAGAATTCTGTGTATCTGGGAAGGATTCTTATGTCAGGGTTTACGATGTTAGGAAATTGCCTAATGCTTCAGTTTCTGTTGATCCAACTACCAGTCAAATTGATGACGATAGTGTTGGTTCTCGACGTATTTCTCCTGTGAAGAAATTTTGTCCACACCACTTGGTTAACGCTGAAAGCATTGCTCCATACCCCAAAACGAATGTGACAGCTGCAGTCTACAACTACAACGGAAAAGAAATTTTAGCCTCATACAACGATGAACATATTTACCTCTTCGACTCTTCTCATTCAGATACGGCAGATTATATCAAAAAGTTTGAAGGACACAGGAACAACGCAACAAGTATTTTTCTCAAAAACTTACTTATTAAATTAATTATGCAATAATTTCTCTATATTTCAATTTAGTAAAAGGTGTCAACTTCTTTGGAGATCGAAGTCAATTTGTCGTTTCCGGTTCGGATTGTGGGCACGTATTTCTGTGGGATAAAACCACAGAATCTATTGTAAATTTCTTCCGAGGAGATGAGAGTGGAGTGGTAAGAATTTTGTCAAAATTCATCCCACAATACTTAATGTTTATAACTTTATTTCAGGTTAACTGTTTAGAAGGACATCCTACGGTATATAACTCATACATATTCAATATCAATATCTATACTACTCCTTAGAATGTTCGACCTGATATTTTGATAAAGTTTCGTTGAATATTGATTAGGTTCCTATATTAGCCACTAGCGGACTGGATGATGACATCAAAATATGGGTTCCCTCTCATGAGCAACCCCCTAGAATGCCAGAATTGACAAGTACTGTGAAACGGAATTACAAAAAGAGAGAGAATGAAGCTAGGGACAATCCAGAATCTGATGGTTTCCTCATGTGGGCATTATTGAATCAAATGCGAGCAGGGCGTCGAAATAGAAGGGTGATTTACCAAATTTATAACTTGGCGTTAATTGGCCAATACTTAAGATTTACCTAAACTTGTCGCCGTTCAGGGGAGACGTGGAAATGAAGATTCTGAAGACTCATGGGAAGATTTTGACAGCGATGATGACGATGACGAAGCTGGACCTCATGGAATGGATTGTGTGATAACTTAAGTGTCATTACTTATCTTATTATACGCTCATACACTCATGGAATCGAGATCGTCCATGTGTAAATCAAATTAATAATTAACGTTAAAGTATAATTATTGCATTTTCTATATGAAACTTACTTTACACTGCTTTGCATGGACGTCCACAAAAATGTTCAATGAATTTTCAAAAGTGAAGATAGTTTATCTTTATTAATGAAATAGAAAATTAGTGAGAAAAGCAAATTGTACCTAAATCAATAATTTATCTCGAATAGTTGTACTCGAACGTCTTAGAATTTTATAGTTAACGCAATTCGGTAAATGTGTTTCGGTTTTCGAGAACTTTTTCTCTTGAATTTTTTTTT
>NIPM01001884.1:0-13802 GCA_002738285.1 Holacanthella duospinosa
TCTTCTTCAATTTTATTATTCATTGATATCATGCCTTTTTGACTCATTTTACTTAAAACTGCATTGTTAATGTGACCTAATCTATTATGCCAAGTTTTTTTGTCTGTGGTAATTTTTATATAGGCTTTCTCTTCATCTTGTACTTGATACATATTTCCTTTTCTTGGGCATAAAATTCTGCTATTTTCATTTGAAATTATGCACGCATCTCTTTTAAAATCAACGCTGTAATTGTGGTCAATTAGCTTACTCACAGAAATATGGTTGTTCTTAATTTCTGGTATATGGTGTATGTATTTTAGTACTATCTCTCCGCTTGGTAAACTGAGCTTAATGTCGCCTTTCCCGACAGTTTTGGCAACTGTATTATTTCCCATATAAACTAAAGGAAGGTTTTTATATTCCTTATAGTTAAGCATCTGAGCATTGTCATTGCAATAATGCTGACTTGCTCCACTGTCTATGAACCATATGTTTTGGTTATAATTCTCTTCTGTTACTGCGAATATTTTATCCTCATTGTTATTTTAGCTATGTTCGTCTCTGTAATAGTGCGCCTGGTTTGATTCTCTCCTTTTGCTTCTACAAAAGCGCGAACTATGCCCAATCTTTTGGCAATTAAAACATCTTTTGTCTCTATTAACATTTCAACTATTATTGTATCTAAAATCTCTGCGTTGGTTATTATTATGTCCTTGCCTGTATGTACCATTTCTCTTTTATAACTTTCATTACTTCTAAAACTAAATTTTCTGTTTCTCTCATTATTTGTCGCAAACATTTTCTCTTGATCTTTACAATAATTTTGTCCTTTGCTGCTTTTTTTACTCATGTAATAACCTTCCTGTCACAAAATTCATTGTTAGCTCACTTTTACCTTTATTTTCCAACGCCATTATCAAGCTCTCTTATTCTTCTCCTAGGCTGTTTAATAAAGTCATAACGACATTTTCTTGTACTTATACTCCTACTGACTTCAATTGATCCGCAAAAGTTTTAACTTTATTTATATGGGTTAACATGCTATCCTCGTGTTCTTTTTTTATAGTAAAGAATTTTCTCCTCATAAAAAATTTGTTAGCCAAGTTTTTGGCCACATAAAGCTCTTCTAAATGTTCCTATATCACCTTGGGACTTGCTTCTGTGTCCACATGAATTAACTGATTGTCTGCTAATGACAAACAGATCATTTTCCTTGCCCTCATCTTCTTGTTTTCTACCTCTTCTAGACCATTTTCCTCGCTCTCAAATTCATTCCCAACTACTACGCTCCAAAGATGTCTTTCTTGCAATAACATCTTTATTTTTAACTTCCAAGTCTGGAAGTTAGTTCCATCAAAATTTTCAACAGTATTGATATTCGTATATCTAGTGTCGGGTCTCATAACCAATTAGTGTTTTGAGAAATAGGTAATTTAATGAAAAGAAAAATGGTTATTTATAACCACTAATGTTTGTGCTCTCCTTGTCCCTGTTTAAGGAGTATAAGCATTGATCAGTCACATTAATAAACCAGCTTAATTCATTATTGGTGTTTTTGTTTGTAATCCTATTCCGACTATGTTTGGCATTTTTGTCCAACAGAACTTTATTCTTTAAATTATTAAGCCGCAATAATAGTTATGGTATCGAGGTTTCTTGAATTTTCGAAAGAAAATGTATTATTTATAAAATAGAAACTTAGATCATCTCTGAGAGTAGAAATAACTGTTTTTCCAGAATGAGCTGTTGGATCTTAAAATTCTAAATTATTAATATCAGTTAAAAATATATGTAAAATAGAGAAAAATGTGAATTACAAAGAGAATAGTAAAATTTACAAATATTTTTGTATATTTATTTGTATTTTCTTATTATTTGTCAATTTTTAAAGTTTGTGGTCAAAAAGAATAGAACGTATATGAATTTTTTTATCAAGTTTTTAATCTGAATATCGAATATAATTATCTACAAGAAATGTTTTAAAATGGAAAATCACAAGAGGTCATTAATGACTTGCTTTTATCTGATAGTAATGATATGGATGAATTATTAGAAGAGAAAGAATTTTTTACTTATAAAAATGGTCAAAATGAAGATTATTATGAGTATGAAATAGAAAAGGAAAGCGAAAAAGAAGATATAATACCTACCAAAATACCAAATAGAAAAATTCTAACAAAAAAGGTTAATGAATTTCATTGACAAATCTTTGGACATTAAAATTTTTGATAAATGTGAGCCTATCAACTTAGTAAAAATTATAGCACAAGCTCTGGAGTAAATGAGCAAAAAAATTGGTCTAAGCAACCTCCCTCTGTTATCGGAAGGCGAACTAGGCACCTCATAATAAGTGGGAATCAAGGATCAAAACTCAATAATAATTTAACCGAAATAGGAGCGTGGCAGATGATAATAACTGAAGATATTCTGAAAGTTATTGTAGGCTCAACAAATATAAAAATAGGAAATTTTATTGCTGAAAATCCACAAATTTTTATAAAGTATTCCTATGTTAAATATTCAATTATTGACGAAATAGAAGCATTTATTGGCTTAAATTATGCAAAAGGGCGGTTGAACTTTAGTATTTTGCCTCCACCCAAAAAATTATTAATAATTAAAACGTGTAATTCTTATGATTTTATTATAAAGAAAAGCTAATATTATTATTCAATATAATTAATTGTTATAATAATCATAATATATACATTTGAGTGCATCAATAAATTTAGACCATTCTTTTCCTTTATTTTGCCTTCTCCATATATATTTTCCCAAATGTGCGTCAATAACATCACTTGTTCTATTTCTGACAGGTATTCTTCTTTTTAACCCACTATTTAGTCCTTCTGCATCATTTGTACAAGCGCCAGTTTCTTTATTCACAAATTCAATAGAATAATTAACAGTTTTGTGTTTATATCCATATCTTTCTAAGTTGCTTTATCCTTTCCATAAATCTGTGTGTATCTTTGTGCCAACAATAACATGTTTCTGAATTTTCGTTATTAAAGTTTCAGCGCTTCTATTTTCAATCTTTGCTAAGAATATCTTCACATTTGTAAGTTTTTCTATTCCTACAAGAATCCAAACATTAAAACATGATGGCCTTTATTGTATTTCCGTTTACCTAGCTTTGTTTCATCAATAGAAATAGATATTTCTTCACCACCAATAATTTCATCTTCTGGATCTAAAGCTAAAGTAACTAGCTCTTTAAAATTTCGATAAAAATTACATATTGTGGTTTTAGAATGTCCAGTTAAAGCAATAGCTGTTTCCACTGAAGCTTTTTCCAACCATAATTGTGCAATTTGAAAAACCTCTTTGTATGCTATTTTTACAGAATCAAAAAAGTATGCTTGTTTATGGATATTCTTGTACCTCTTTTAATACAATTATCTTGTCAAATTTTACGTGTGTAATTTTTTTTGGGGTGGAGGAAAAATGCTAAAATTACTCCAAGAGGGCATCTAAACTAGATTATATTCTCTTTTGATCATTTATTCGGCGATGAAATAGGACATCCTATCTTTGGTGCTTGTTTTGGAAAAAACAGATTCGCCTTTTTACAACGCATGATTTCATTTTGAGATCCCTACATCAAAGATAAATAATTGGAAAATTTGACAGGTTTTCAGCATTTCATAAGGTATTTGAAATATTCAATAACAATTGTGCTATTGCAATGGATCCTCATGATTTTTTGTCGTTAGATGAAACTTTATATCCACTAAGAACTCAAATTGGGTTTAAACATTCAATAAAAATAAGCCATCAAAGTTTGGATTATTATTTAGATCTATAAATTCTGCCAGAATGCCTTATACTCACTTTTCTAATGTTTATTCTGGAAAACCCGTTGGAGATATTTCAAAATGTGAATATTATGTTAATGGTACAGATGGATGTGTGAAATCACTTGTAAATGGAATTAATAATTTCACTGACCTCAAAGGTAGAAATATCACTATGGACAGATTTTATTCTTCAATTTCGATAGCTGAATGACTCCTTTTAAATAATATCAGTATGGTTGGTACTATCAACATAAACAGATCAGGGATTCAAAAAGAAGTTAAAGGTTTAACTGGAAAAGAAATCTCTTAGTTCTGAGTATTTTTGGGAAAAATCAAATAAGAATATTGTGTTATGCTCATACATCGTGAATACGAAAAGTTGTGGCAAAAGAAATGTTCTTATGATTACTACAATGTCTCCTATAAGGGATGTGATAAAAGATGACGGGAAATTGAAGCCTTCAATTTATAAATTTTATGATTTTTCGAAAGGTGGAACTGACAATGTAGATCAAAGAATTAGTTATTATTCAAGTAAAGTCAAAACTAGAAAATGGACTTCTGTTGCTTTTTCTTATATTTTAGATACTGCCAGAGTAAATTCGATGACGCTTTTCCGGTTGGCGAATGAAAAATCCCTCAAAGTATGAATTCATTTGATTTTGGATGATCGTTAGTTTTAAAACTAGCAATTCCATTTATACAAAGACCTAGAAATAATTTAAAAGAATCTACATTAAGATAAATGCTCATATTTATTATGAAAATACCATCCGAATTTCAAGAGGCAGAGATACAAATTTTACAAATTAGAGATAAGAAAAGATGCAAAATATGCGTTGAAAATTTGAAAATGCCATTTGCAAATTTCATTCTGTTTTAGTATGCAATTGTTGCCAATAATAATTTTCCTTTTAATAAAATCATCAAAATACAACTTATTTTTATATTTAAATCTATTTTTTATTTAATTTTTGTTATATACCATTTTTCGGTCAATTTCGTCTTTTTGCCAGTGCATTTCCTCTTTTTGCCAATGAATTTCGTCTTTTTGGCTTTAATATACTATATAACTTTAAAAACCGAAAATACCGATTTATTCATTTATTAATATAATATTTAATAAAAGGTTTTTTTAATTTTTCTCCAGATTAACTTTAGATATCAACTATTATGTATTTTTTCAAAATAAACCGATAAAAACGATCTTAAAAATAAGCATTTTTATTAATAAAATACAATAAATTATTATTTTTATATATTAAATGATATTTTTGATTATTCTATAACGGAATGCTTAATTATTAAATCCCCAAGCAACAAAAAACCAAGCAATTTTGAGTTATCAAAAATGTAAAGATTTATTATTAAATATAAAAATTGCATCAAAAAACCTTTTTATTAATTAAATTATTTAATCTTTCAAGTAACTTTCATGAAATTTGATGGTTTTATTTCGCCATTTTATTATTGGAAATCATTGATACGACTCCATATAAACCTGATACAAGAATATATATGTTATATTATTACATTTTAATCCTTATTTTCGATAATTAAAAAAGATTTCTTAATTATCTTTAAGTTTGGCCAAATATTTTATCCGAAAGCTTGCTTTTGCAAAGTATATAAATAGAGCATCAAAACATTCTAATAATTAAAAAATTATCAAATGCAATTAACAGATCAGCCAATACAAAGTCCAATAATATTAGAAAATGATATAAATGCAGTCACACTACAAAAAATAATATATAATTCGATTAATAATGAAAAAAGGTCCTGTTTAATTAAAGTGATTCAAAAGTAAGGTTTAAGCATAACGGATGCATCTATTGTTGTTGGTATTAAATAATCCACTGCAAAATCTATATGGACATCATATAAATTATCAGGAACAAATGTGGTCGTAAAAGAAAAGTACTAAAAGAAGATATAATGAATAAAATAGAAAAGATTGTATCTGAGAATCCAGATTATACACTTAAGGAAATTAAATCCAAGCAATAAAATGAAACACATGAATTTTGAAGATGTTACACAAGAAATTTTTACAATTTCAATCAGTTCAATTAATAGATGTCTAGTAAATTTATACATTACTCTAAAAAAGACGCATAGAGAGTTACATATAGTTAATTGAGAACAAAAAATTGAACAAAGAAAACAGTATTCTTTGTGGTTCAATAATTATTTTTCAAACGATTACTCTGACATTGTATTTATTGATGAGACATCATTCAATTATCATTCGAAACACTCCCAAGCAAGATCAAAAGTAGGTCAGAGAGCTAATGTAATATTTCCCACAGTACGAGGGAAATCGTCTTCTCTGATATATATTATGATGGTTAATGGTATGTGTCATTCAAAAGTAATTTCTGAGACTACTGTGAATGCTGAAATCTTTTCTAATATTTAAATGAACTCTGTAATCACTTAAAGAATACTTTAAAAAGAAATCAAGTGATATTTATACTTGAAAATGCAAAGATACATCGCAAAGACTACATTGAACGTATTACTTCTTCTTATTCTTATAAGGACCACTTCTTGAGTCCCTATTCCTACATGCTCAATCCAATTAAAAATGCATTTTCAAAAATTAAATATCATTTACGATCTAGATTGAAACAAGGAGAGAGTGGTACGTTATCAGAAATTATATTATCTTCTGTTGAATCCATTTACAAAAATGACTGTAACGGTTATTTTCGTTATATGAGACAAAATTTTTGAAACATAATTATATTCTAATTGATCGAGGAATTTTAGTTTCTTGAATGAATAAAATAGTAAGAATAAAAATATATTTATGTATTTATCAAATTTACTATCCATAAAATATCTGTTAGTTATAATTCTTGCTATTTTAGTTGCTTCCTCAACCTATTTTCACTGTGATGCATTAATATGAAAGAATTATAATCGAGGCTTCAAAAATATTGTGCCATATTTCACGGAACAACAAATTGTTCTGCAGGATTGCCTTATATTCATAATTAAACTTTTATTCTTTTTCAGTCCTTATATAATTCAATATTTTTTTTAAAAAAGAACTAAAGTTAGTTTGAACTTTTTGTCAAAAAAATTATATATAAAGCGAGTTATTAATAAACATTTCTAGAATCTAAAATGATTAACTTTTAATTTATTTAATAGATTATCAGAAAAGTATTAATTAATTCGATAATGAAATTAAAAAATGTAAACCATTCAATCTTCTATTACATTATAATGTTTAATAATTTTACTAAATTTACAGCATCTTGATAAATTATTTTAAAGTCGCTCAGAAAATTTTTACCAAATTGATCATATGGGACAAAATTTTTGAAGCCTTGGTTATAATTCCAAATAGAATTTTTGCAAAAGATGAATTGCATTATAAACATAAATACAATTTTATACAAGAAAATATTCTTTTCTTAAAATTTATTGAATTTGTTTTGATATTTCTCCAGTTAATTCTCAGTCTTATAAATAGGATTGAATTAAATTGATGTGAAAAAATGAAAGAGAATCTAGGCTAAAATTTATCAAAAAAATAATGGTCTTATAAAAACGGCTTGCTATTGTTCTTATTCGATAAAGGTGAGTGAAGTCTATAAGCAATTGAAAGCAATAAAAATCATAAATCATGTTTTATTAAGGATTTTAATCAAAGTATATATATAATATTGAAAGCTAGAGTCAGATAGTTGCTAGAATGTGGATTATTTAGGAGTACTTATATATGGCTTAGTACTACCTATNGGTCTTATAAAAACGGCTTGCTATTGTTCTTATTCGATAAAGGTGAGTGAAATCTATAAGTAATTGAAAGCAAAAATATCATAAATCATGTTTTATTAAGGATTTTAATCAAAGTATACATAGAATATTGAAAGCTAGAGTCAGATAGTTGCTAGAATGTGGATTATTTAGGAGTACTTATATATGGCTTAGTACTACCTATTTAATCTTACTCCTCATACTGTTTTTAAACCTGTTTTCATTTATACATTAAATAAAAATTATCTTTAAATTTATTTGTTTTTATTTTTCAAAAAGAATAGAAACATCTTTCGAAAATTTTGTCCCATATTAGTGCATCATAGTGAAAATAGGATGAGGAAGCAACTAAAATGGAGAGAAATATAGCTAAGAAATATTTTATGGATAGTAAATTTATTTACTATTTTATGCATTCAAGAAACTAAAATTTCTCGACCAATTAGAATAATGTTTCAAAAATATTGTGTCATGTAGAGACGATGAACGATATGTAATTTGATTTTGAATAAAATGCCCTAAAGGATTTAAATAAAAGGTCGGTAACAGCCCTTCTTACCTTAACAGTTTAGTTTCGAGTTATCTTTGGAAATTACAAGTTTGTTCTTAACTCGTAGTCCTTATTCTACAATCATCAAAGATGTAATCAATATCTCAGATTTAATGATAAATTGAGACAATAGATTTACCCGTAAATTAATATACATTCTCAAAGTATTTTTCGGAAATTAAAATAATAGATTCTGTATTTGGAATCATTCAGCAAATGATCAAGTTTGTTATTAGAATCGTCATCCAACTAAAACAGATTCAAAATAAATGATTTCACCTATCTGTCGATCTCTTTATTATGTCAGCCTTCAATGGCTCGATGATATCATTTAATATCTTTTAGTTTCTTTAATTTAATACTTTAGTTGGATATATTAGGGCGTTCCGCGCAAAGAGACACTCGACTTTTGTTTAATTACGCCTTTAATAATATACTAATAATACAATGACTTTTAAATTAATTTATATATACTACAAGCTTTATTTATGAATAATTATATTTTTGAATATTATCATGAATAGCTTGAAAAAAATTAAAATTCAATTTCAGATAAAGAACAGCGGATTTTCATCAAATTTGGCGTAATCCTGGGACACAGTTCTGAGATAATTCATAAAGAATAGTTGAATCAATTGGAAACAGTGCCTATAAACTAAATATAGTCAAACGTTTAGTTACTAAGCTTAAGGGAGGCTACAATGTGGTCGAAGATAACAGAGGAGGTGATACAAGTGATGTCTCGAAAAAAAAGTAATAGATAAAATTAAAGAATTGTTGGCCCAAACTAGAACATGATCTTGTCTCGAAATTTCCATGCGGGTGAATTGTAGTAAAACAACAGTATTTCGATATTTAACAGAAGATTTACAAATGAAAAAATTATTAAGTAAATGGGTACCTCATTTTCTCACGGATGAACAAAGAGTACATAGAGTTTTAGAATGTAAAAACAATATGCAACTCTTATCGAGACTAAATAACTTAATTAATCGAACTTTGGCAATAGATGAAACTTGGGTGTCTTTATACATGTAACCACAACGTGACCAGATTCGATCTTGGAGAAATAAGAATGAAGACCCAACTGAATTTGTACTACAATCTAAATATGAAAGAATGAGAATGCTAAAATTAGCAATGGATTTTCAAAGTGTTGCTTATTGGAAGCTCTGTGCTCCTAAAGAGACTGTAACTTCAGATGTCTATAAAAACTTCCAAGTTGAATTATTAAGCAAATGGTTACCTGATAACAAATTCAAGGTGCCTATAATATTACATGATAATACTAAACAACATAAATCAAATCTTATAAAGCAGTATTTTATTGATGAAAATATTCGGGTTTGGGATCATCCTCCCTATAGCCCTGATATTATCCCACCTGATTTCAATTGTTTTGGGCAATTAAAGAGGAAGTTAAATGAAAACATTTATGATGATTGGCATGAACTAGAAATTCAGCTAGAAAGTGCAATTCAGGAGCTTAATGCTAAAGGTTTTATGAATGGTATCCAGAAGTTACCCGAAAGATGGAGAAGTGCAATAGATGCAGAAGGTTCGTATCTATAAACATACTAATTTTTAACTTTATATCTTTTATAGTAAATTTTTTATTTTTATTTTTTCGAGTGTCTCTTTGATCGGAACGCCCTAATAGTATTTTCTGCCGAGATTTCGCCATTTTTGAAACAATTATCGAAAAATTATTCAAAAGCGAATGAAAAATAACGTTTTAGTAATAGGTGAGAAAAATATTACAAAGAAATTAGTAAATGGTATAAGCTAAAATGTTTATATAATAGAGATTACAGAAAAAGAATGTATCGAAGCTTGTTTATGTTATACGATAAAGAACAAATATTATACTTGCGAAATTGAGTTTATCGTATTAGAAAATTTAACAAAAGAAAGGGGATTATCCAACATCGATGCGATTATATTTATGAATAATGTCGAGGGTAAATATTATGTTAAAATATTGTCCAGGTTTACAAAAATTTAAAGATTTGCTGGTGTTAATTGAAAATTCTGAAATTGGTGTTAAAATTTTGTGTTCTGAAAAAGAAAACGATGAATTAAAAGGGCTTTGTATTGATAGTGGATTCGATTTTATAAACTTGAAAGAAGGTATACCTTGGCATAATTTTAAAAAAATCAGAAGATTATGTAAATTTAATAAAAGATGGTTTAAATGCACATAATTGGGAAAACTTGGTTTTGAATAAAAAGAACGATGAATCTGAAGATTATTATGAAATATTCTTTGGAGCTGGTAGTTTAGATGAAGATGTATTTGTCAAAATTAATGAAATTAAAGGTTCTAATCTGATTTATATTTTTAGAAAAGGCAAAGGATATGAACGATAAAGATAGGGCAGCTTTAGCAGAGAAGGTCGCATTAGCTTTTGAAAAAGGATTTAACACTTGATTATTCATTTATGAGATAAAGTTATATGGCACTTTATTTTCGTTCAGAGTAGTCACTTTTTGATTCTTTGCTTAATTCAACCAAATTTTTAATGATTATTAATCAACCAATTATTTAATAAGTAAAATGGGGACTACTTTGAACGAAAATAAAGTGCCATATTTGGCTGCTATCCAAAAATCATAAAGCTAAACATTTTCATTTAAAAGTGCGATTTTCTATTTTTATTTAAGCGTGTATCGTATTCAAATCTACCGCAGCATGAATGGTTTCAATATTTCTGTATTTCAATGCCGGCGACTGCCTTTTCATTCGATTTTCTCATTTCAAAATTTTCAAATGTCCATTTTCCAACCGAGCAACAGTATCAAGTAATACCATTCTCCAAACTTTTTAGATTGACCAATGTGTCTGTAGTACGGCTAAAGAAAGGAGGTAAAAGATTCGAGCTGGCTTGTTATAAAAACAAAGTCCAAGAATGGAGAAATCAAGTGTACTTTATAAATTTTCAATTTTTAGAGAAACTGATTTAGACGAAGTATTACAAATACACTCAGTATTTATAAACGTGTCTAAAGGCCAAGTAGCGAACAAGGAATTGTTGAAGAAATGCTTCAATAAGGAAGATGAGAATGAAATTATTAAGGAGGTAATCCTGGCGCTCATTTGTAGATATTAAAGAAAGGTGAATTGCAAGTTGGTGATAAAGAGCGGAATCAAAATAAAGAAAATTCCGAAAAAGATATCGCCACAATAATAGCTGAGAAATGCATCAATCCAATTGACAAAAGACCTTATACAGTTAGTATGATAGAAAAATTACTAAATGACATTCATTTCTCTGTAAAACCTAACAAGTCTTCAAAACAACAAGTATCATTTCGTCTCATTCTTTAGGCTCTGGAGTTGATCAAAACGTTACAAGAGAAGAAAATTGTCCCAATTGCAAGGGCGCAGATGAGAATAAGAGTTGCTAATGTCAATAGTGGACATGTAAAAGATATCGACGTGAAGAAGATAAAAGAACTTATACAAGGTTGTTTTTCATCTATAGAAGAGGATTCAATTGTACCATTTGAGATTGTACCTAAATTAGATTTGAATTTTAGATTGGGTTAATTGAGCCTGGTCAATTTAAGGTTATATCGGAAATATTGATGTCTAATTCTAAAGGGAAAATTGAGATACAAATATTGAAGTTCAATGAAGCAATAGATTTTAATGAAACTCTTTAAGTGTTTTTATTGTTTTACCATGATTATTTAATATGATTGTACATCGAACTTGATATTATTGATTATACCTCTTAAATGTGATATTTTGGTAAACCCTAGCTAAAAGTCAGATTTAGAACTTCGAAGTTCTTATTATATGTATGCAATTTTATAATCTTCGATGGTTTTATGTGATCATTTAGAAGGTCTATGGTGTCAATAATAGAAATATAAACATAAGTGTGAATATAATACCTATATTTTGCAACCACTTATTTATCTAAAATTTTCTATCTAAACAAAAATTGCGTTTTTTCGGAGAATCAAGCAATTACATCCATTTTGTTTTCAAAGCTTACAAGCCTTCTAAACAATAAACAAGACAGGCCTACAAATCAAAAAGAGATTTGCATCAAATTTAATTCTAAAGATATTAAGTCTCCATAGAAACCGAAGAATTTTTAACAGGTTCTAAACAAAAAAATTAAAATCACAAAGCCGGGTAAACCAAAATAAGGATGTTCCATAGCTTCTTTAGGTGTCAATCTCTCCTAAAAACAAATGAAAAAGGGATGAAACCTGGTGATCATACTTAAGTAGTTTATCAAGGAAATCGATAGCTTCATTCGAGACATATTTCGAATTTTCCGTTGAGATAAACTTATTCCAAGGTCTTCTACTATATCTAAAATGGGGTATCAAATTTAGAGAATGGGATGGTCCAACCTTCCCAAGATACTATCGTACTGAGACCCAAGAGTCAAATTATATTTACCCAAATACTCAAACAATTCATCTGTACCTAACACCTTAGCAATCTTAACTAACTGATCATTATTATCCGAACCTAAAAACAAATAACTCTCTCAGAAATATACCATGAAAGAACGGCTCTTGTTTGAAAATCTATAATTCCCAAAATGAATTACGAAGGAGCGGAGTTTACCATACTAGCAAACATACACCCTAAGCTCCATATATCTAACGAATAATCATATTCCTGGAGATCAACCAACAATTCTGGCCCTTTAAAATATCTTGATGCTACTCTAACATTATAAGACGTACCCGGATGATAAAATTCTGCTAAACCCCAATCAATCAATCTCAACTAAATAGGTCATCAATGTTATGTGGTGGAGTACTTTTTTCTGCTGATGATCGATCATTACATTATGAGGCTTTACATCTCTATGCATTATACCCATCGAATGGCAATAATCAAGAGCCTATAATGGTTAAATGTGGGATTATAGTGTATTTACTTTTAACAATTCGAAGATATAGAAACGTACATCAAAGTCGGTAAAAGTTAGATATAACTGTTTGAAATCTTTATTATTGACATGTTCAAAGATCAAAGCTGGTGTCTTCGACTACAAAAACAAGAGATGAGGGTATGAGGAGGGGCGTACGATGGGGTCGCGAACAATGTCTAATAAGTTTATTATATTGACACCATTTTTTAAATTTTTCAATATCTGTATCTCTCTTTTAATTTTCTTCTTCTTGACAGGCTTGAGGACCTTAATAACAATCTTATCTTCCGTCCCTAAATTTTCTCCTTCGAATACTTCCGAATATTTGCCTCGGCCTATCTTTTTGATAATGGCATAATCATCTATTTCTCTACATAACATAAATGATCGGTAGTACCCCCAGGTTATTTGTAGATTGTCGTAATCACAATATGTTCGTCCTAATTTCTCATTTGCATCAGCATAAACTCGCGCTTTACTGTTCGTGTTCATTTCCTTAGTTTTGAGTTTGAAAGAAAATTTTCTGTTCAATTTTTTGGATCGATTATGAATCCCACGATCAAAAATGAATAAATAAGGCCATATGCTTGCTACTTTTAGGTTGAACTTAATAAATATAGCTAAGTTATATATTACGCCCTTTCACGCAAAGAGGTAAAGGAAAAAATTTAAATAAAAAATTCATTATGAGATATAAAAGATGAAACTTTGTACTTTATATATGGGAATTTATTTTTGTTTAGAACAATTTTTAAAACCGGAAGTTAAATTTATAACCCCATTTAAGATGAA
>NIPM01001885.1:1284-13767 GCA_002738285.1 Holacanthella duospinosa
AAAAAGTAATATATTGTCTGTTCTAGCTTATAAAAGCTAAAAAGGGCTTTTAAGAAAAATGAAATTCAATTTTTCTGATTCACAGTTCACAATTGCAAGAAATAAAAGAAAAGAAGGTAGAATATCTTTAGATAATTATCAGCACCATGTTCCTTATAGTAAAAGAAAATTAGATCAAGGTGTAGTGGGTAAAATAATTGAATATCTAAATAAGTATTCGAGGGAATCCCCGCATGAGAATGGTGTAAAATATTTGGAAAAATCAAAAAAAGAGATCTATAGATCATATATAAATGATGGTAATTTTAATATTACATATGGGACATTTATAAAATATTGTCCTAAAAGCTATAAAAAAGGTGAAAAGTGGACTGATGTTTGTGGAATTTGTGAGCTTAGTAAAAACATATTAAAAAGAAATTACTCATCATTAAGTGTTGAAGAAAAAGAGGAATTTATTAGAACCAAAGAAATGTATCAAATGCATCGTCAGGTGGTGGAAAATCAAAAAGAACAATTTAATCTTCTAAAAGATAATTTAAGTGACAGGTCCTGTATCCTTATACTTGACTATAAGGAAAAGTTCAAGTTATCTTATGGTGGTCATGAAGTTGGGCAGGACTTTTACGAAAAGAGACAGATTACATGTTTAGGTGCATGTTTAATCTTTAAAAATAATGGATCAGTGTTGAGACATTATATGAATCTATTATCGGAAATATTATCCCATGATTCACTATTTTCTTCTGAGGCTTTGGATCGTATAGTTGGCCATTTAAAGGGTTTAGGATACGAATTTGTCAATATATTCACAGATTGTGATCCTCATTTTAAGTCTAAAGAGTTCCTTTATAATGCGAAGAATTTATCTGATAAGTAGAGTCTCAATATCTCTGTTAACTTTTTTGGTGAGCATCATGGTAAGAGTGACGTAGATGGAATTTTTGGTAAACTTAGCGTGGTTTTTAAAACAATTGATTACAAATATGAAATAAATAATGTTTATGAGCTAAAAGAAGCATTTGAGAATGAATTTAAATTTAGGCATTGTAATAATGTATTCTTTGAGGTTTATGAAAGAAAATCTAGACCAAAGTTTATCAAAAAAATGAAATTCAATGGACTTGAAAAGATTATGTCATTCTTATTTATAAAAGGTTCTTGTTTCTTTTCTTATTTGACAAGAATTAATGAGGATTACAAGGAATTTGAACCAAAAGATGAATCAAAAGAAGACACTAGAGAAACATTGTATACACCTAAAAGATGCTTTGCCTCAAGAATTAAGAGGTTTTTTAATAATAATATACATAAAATTTTGAAGGCACGAGTCGGATAGTTGTAAAACTGTGGATTATTTAGGGGTACTTATTTATGGCTTAGGGACCGAGTACACCCTCCCTCTTGATATTTAATCCTGCATATTACACTACCTTTAAATTAACTTTCATTTTAAATTGTTGTATATTTATTACTTTTTAAATAAATTTATAAATTATTATCTTTTAAGTATTTATTAGCTTTTTTGTCTTCTCGAAAAGAATAGAACTATCTTTCGAAAATTTTGTCCCATATAAAATTAATGAGATCTTTTGGATACCTTGCAGTTGAGCTTTTCATTGCACCGGCTTCTAATGGTAGAATCATAAAAACCATTCCCACATCAACATATACCACGAGAGATAACATCCTATGCTCAAAGAAAGGCCAATATTTTGAAAATGAGTGTGAAGCTATACTGACTTCTGGAGGATTTAGAAAAAACTGGATGACAATTATGAAAGAAGCAACCCCATCAAGTGAAAATAAGACGCTTTGCGATTTAGTCATCCCTGGGACACATAACAGTGGTACAAAATATGGCACTTTATTTTCGTTCAGAGTAGTCCCCATTTTACTTATTAAATATTTGGTTGAACAAGAGTGAGAATAATTTAGATTCATTAAAAATTTGGTTGAATTAAGAAGAGAATCAAAAAGGGACTACTCTGAACGAAAATAAAGTGCCATATGAAGGTAAAGATTCTATAAAACTGAAGTCTACCCAAGACCTCGACATTGAAAATCAACTAGGATCTGGAATCCGATATTTAGATTTAAGAGTGAATGATTATAACTCACAAGACGAGATAAAAATCTCTCATAGACATGACTTTGGCATTTTATATGTTCAAATTGTGAAGATAAAATCGTTTCTTGTCAACAATCCAAAAGAAATACTCATCATTAGAATCAAGAAAGATTATGATCGGAACTTTAGTTCAGAAGGAAGAGCCAGGGTAATAGAGATTTTAAGAAATGTATTTAACGACACGATCATCAAAAGAGAAGAAGTCTGCACATCAACACTTTCGCAGTTGAGAAAGAAGCAGATTCATTTCATAAACAGCGATTTTTTGTATGAAAGCGATATAGAAGCATCCAAGGATGATGATTCTTGGTCATTCACTAAAGATTATGATGAAACAATAGTTATCAAGACAGATATAAACATGGAAGTCTAAATAAAGAATTATATTCTTTAGACACATATACTACACAAGAAGACTTCAAAGTCTTGGAATTGGAATTAAGATTTGAATCAAGTTGGTCTGAGATTAAAAACAATTTTAATAAGTTGTTTTTGGAACTTTTGAATAGAATTTATGGAGTCAAATTCAATATGGTTTCTATAGATTCCCCTAGTGTAGACAAGTTGATCTATTCAAACTTTCAATATTAATTTGTATACGCAAACCTTATTTTTAACTTGAATTTTATTATGACTTTTCTTGTTCTATGGTCTGTTTTGAAATTGTTAAATTAACTAATCTTATTTTTCATTAAAATTTGGCTGAAATCTTTATGTAAAAATAAACATTTCTTGATCTAGTAATTGCAACAAAAAAGCATAAATGAATGTATTTCGCACAAACTTTGACCATAAAAATTTTACCTGCACTTGCTTGGCAATTGTATCATGTGGACAATTTTGTGACCAATGTTTCAGATGGATAACACAGTGACAAGCAAAATTGACAAAAATTTTGAAATATTGAATCAAAATTGATCTTGTGGTCAAACTATGAAAGAAAAATAGCATAGAGTTCATATATAAATTATTTACAATTAAAAATAATAATATGTAAATTTGAAATTTCAAAAAAATAATTATATATTTAATAATTAATTAAATTAATCTGTAACATTTTTTGTCAATTTCGGCGCCTGTAACCATATTTATTTTAAAACCTAGTTCATTTCCCTCTAGCAGCTATAACAGCTTGAATCCGAGTTGGCATTCCATAAATAAGTTTGTTAATGCTATTTATGTCGATTTCGCTCCAATATTTTTCTACTCTTTCCCAAAGTTCTAACATTCCAGATGGGGGAGTTTTATATTAATTAAGTTTTTTTTAGCAATAGCCCAAGCTGTTTCAATAGGATTCAAGTCAGGATAACAAGGAGAAAAGCTCATTGTTTGAAATTCTTGCTTTTTCAACCAAGATTTTACAGCATTTGAAGTATGTACAGGAGACTTATCATGCTGAAACAATACTTTTCTTGGAATTAATCCCTTTAATCTTGCTGAATTTAAAAGTCTGCTTTCTAAGATTTTAATATATTTTTCTTTGTTTAAAGTCACTATTATTTGGCTTTATTTACCTAAATTATTGAAGTTTATAGATCCTCCTTGTCCTTGTGTGGCTTGAGATATTTGAGGCTCTTGTAGCTCCTTTACATCACTTTTCCAACACCAAGAATAACCATCTGATTGAAAAAGATTAAACTTAGTTTCATCGGACCATATTACTCGTTTCAAATCTTCTATTGTCCACTTTTCATGTTCTTTTGCAAAATTATATCGTTGGCTTATATTTTGTTTCGATAACTTTGGGTTTTTAACTTTTTTACAGGCGTATAAGCCACCTTCATTTAGTGCCCTTATAATAGTTCTTATACTTACAAAGATGTTTAGATTTATTTCTAAATCTTTTTTAAGTTCTTTCGCCGTTTTAATATTTCCAGATCTAATTCCACGAATACAATAACTCTTATTTCTTGTTGATAAAGCTCTATTTCTACCTGCTGGTTTTATAGGAATATATGGTGCTTGCTTGGCTCTTATGTTATTTACTGATTGTCTTGAAATACCTATATTTTTTGCTATTTCTCTGCTTGTTTCACCTCTAGTTAGCGCTATTATTGTATCTTTGCTAATTTGCTCTGTTATTTTTGACATTTTAATTTTATGTATATATTTTTATTATTTTTACAGCTATTTTAATTTTATTAATCTTTCTGTTGACATTTATTTGTAATTTTAAAAACAGTGGCAAATTTGACAAATAAAATGGAGCCATTAAAAAGTCACATAAATTACTATTAGAATAAAGAATTTATAAAAGTATTAAATTATTGTATTTTTAAAACCTTAATAAATACATATTTAATATATATTATTGTTAAAGTTATTCTATTAATTCACCATATTTATTATTATGAAACTTACATTAATTTTTTGTCAATTTTGCTTGTCACTGTATTTTGCTAAAACAGACATCTATAAGCAGCATAGAGCATTTATATTCCCACCTTATGTACCTAATTGAGGATATTCATTAATTATTTTTGTGAAATTAATGACGATCAATTCAATTCGGTTAAATCTTGGATATTAATGCACATATAAGTTTCACAACAATCACTTGCAAAAATACAATAAAAAGAAGCTTAACGGAACAAACCTAATTGATAGAAATGAAGACGAAAAACGAAACCCTAAGCATGTTAATCATCTCCATCTTTGGTTCTATTATTAACCTTATAATCTTGATATCAATCAGAAAGTTGAAAGCCCAAACCACCGTAACGAAACTGATAGCCTTAATCCTAACCATAAACCTCGTAGTGTTTTTAATGGGGATATCTTTGTATGTAAACAATCGGATCGAATATTTCGACTCATGCTTCATCCATGGATTGATTCGATTTGTATTCTTGCCATTAGATCTCAACTTGATACTTTTACTCTCGATTTATCGATATAATTTAATCTTAGAGAAGAAAAAGAAGATCCAAACGATCCATATACTATTAACATTCTGTTTGATTTTAATCAAGTTGGCTTCTTTTCTAGTCATGTATTATTTGGACCCAGATTGCTATATGTTATCTTTCCCATCCATCATAACTAAATCGATCATTTTGGTTGATCTCTTGGTGTACATCATTCTTATTTGTTTCATCATTTGCTATCAATTCCTCACCTCTAAGGTCATCAAAAGCAAGGCAAAACTGAGTCTTGATTGCAAAGAAACTATGGCTAAAATCAGAGAAATAAGTTCCAAAAATCATAAAACGTCAGTAATATTTTATCTATTATTGATTTTATGTTGCTTTCCATACCTTTCTTTGTTAAGTTTATCGTTGTTGGGCTTTAAATCAGACAAATTGTTCCATATCTCTTTCGTATGGTTATATTGCATTACTTTTTTACATCCTCTTGCACTTGTACTCTTTAATAGAAACATACAAGCTCAATTAAAAGGCTTATTTAAATAAATAATAGATATTTTTCACACCCTCTCGTACACACTCCTCTATAAATCCATCCAATTTTGTTCGTTTTGATAAATGTTAATTTTGATTAGCTCGTTGATTGGAAGTGTAATCATTTACAAATTATATATTAAACTACAAGTACCCAGAGAACTATTGCATATACCATCCATCCCTTTGTGGGTCACTTTGAAGTCAATAATACGAAATCAATCTCTTAAAGACGTAACCAAAGAAAACTTAGAGATAGTACAGAAGTATGGTTGCGGCTTATTGTTTCTCAAAAACCGTTGGACGGTCTTAATAAATGATCCTGATACTTGTAAAGAAATTTTAATGAATAGTTCAAGTTATCCCAAATACACTGCATTTGATCAAAACCCTCATTCTTGTTTAGCCAAATTCGTGGGGGTGAATATCGCCCTTTCAAACGGGAAGGAATGGAAGAAACATCGTAAAGTGATCAATCCATTGTTTAAACGAACATTTAGTCCTCAACTTTTCGTACCTACCGTCCAACGTTTCTTTCAACTCATAGAAGGCTCAAATGGTGTTGTGGAGGTAAATAAACAAATGCAGAATATATCATTAGAAATATTAAGCCGGGTGATCTTCAATTTAGACTTTAATTGTGTCTTAAACCCTGAGAGCGAGTATGTGACTAGATATAATAGAATTATGCATGCGTTCTTCTCTTTATTCAACATCTTCTTCCCGTGGCTTGATAGAGTTTGGAATCCAATTACAAAACAATCCCATTTAGATGTTCAATGGTTTGATGATCAATTTTTGAAAATTATAGAACATAAGAAAGTAGAGATGAAAGGTCACTATGAGATAGATTTATTAACTTCTATGATCCTAGAAAGTGAAAATAATCCCGATTTTACAGTCCAAAATATGATTGTAATCTTTAAATATTGACTTTTTGTAGGACAATTGTAAGATGTTTTTTTTAGCTGGTCATGACACTACAGCAACATCTCTGACTTCAGTTTTACATTTTATGGCCAAATATCCGGTATTCATAACCTTGATATCAATTTTATAGGAAATGCAAGAACGATGTCGTAACGAAATAACTACTGAAATCCAAGGCGAAATTGCCACTTCAGAAGAATTAGGACGCTTAAAATTTCTTACAGCGATGATCAAAGAGAGTTTAAGAATTTATACTCCAATTTCAAGATTAAGTGATAAGATTAATTTGGAAGAATTCGATATCAATGGCTTGAAAATACCTTCACACTCTATTTTATCCGTTGATTTGATGGCTATGTCTCTAAAGGGGGATGTTTTTGATCATCCAGAAGAATTTAGGCCAGAAAGATTTTTGGGTGAAAATAAATATGGGATAAATTATTCTCCCTTTTCTGCTGGATCAAGACAATGTAATCATTTTTATTTAATTTATAGGTCTTGGTATGAAATTTTCGTATGATGAACAAAAGGTTATTCTTTCTATGATCCTAAACAAATATCGCATTTCTTATCCTAAAGATAAGGAATTGAATGAACTACCTATTGGTTTATGTTTTATTTTACAAGTTGGAAAAGTAGAAATGAAATTCGATAAATTAAATTAAAATCTATGTTTTTATTTACATTTATCTAATTTACAACCGAGCTGATGGTTAAGTCTGATCACCTGTTTTGTGGTCTCCAGCAAATCTAATTATCCGTAGTAGAAATAGTAAGTTTTTAAAATGAAAAGTATGTTAACAAGTACTGAATAATAATGTGAATAAAAATATCAAATAATAATCTATATCCATTTATTAGAAGTATACTTGATTTTGATTTTTTAGAATACAAAGTCGTAGAATTATCTTTGGTGCATTTGTACTTATGCCAGCTACTGTTCATCTTATTGATCGTGATATAAATCCTATAACAGGTTACTTACAACTTTAAACATACATAGGAAGAACGAGATTCATATTTGATTTAGACGATTTAATAGAGGATGCATTAAAAGATGCTGACTTAGAGCTAAGAAATGTAGAATATTTGCTATCATGTTAGTATGGAGACAAGATCCTTCCTTCTGACCATCCTGTATTTATATTATAATTTAGTTATCAAGATTGATACAGAAGGTGGCTTCTAACATCAAAGGTAATTACATTATTAATTTAAAGTGTTACCAGAAAATAATATAGACTGAGAAGTATTTGTAGTGGATACTAGCAAAGGTATTTCTTGTGGATTCTTGAGTTAAAACACAAACTTTGTTTATTTTAGATGGGAAGGTTTTTATACATACAGCAGATATTGAGCTTCCTATAAACATAGATTACCTTGCATATATTTTTCACACGAGGTAAATTTTTTGGTTCGATTTTGTAGATATCTCATATAGTTGTTAAGTATACATGCCATCTTTCTTTTAGGCACTCTTTTGAAACCCAATCTCGATATTTCTTTGTCTCCTTACTATTATATTTAATGCAGTAGTATGCAAATTTATTAAGCTGGTTAATGATACCAGATATCTTTACAATCTCTTGGTTAGAAGCTAGTATTATACTTTATTCTAGTTTTTTACTTGCCGTCCTCTAGAAAAATGAAAAATAAGTTGATGCAGTAAAATAGCGATTTTTTATTTATAGATGGGGTATTTAATATGTTGACGGATAGGATCGCTGCTGGCGATGGTTTCCTGCTGTGGTGTAGTGGTGGTATTCTTTCTGGCCATTTTAATAAACGTGAGATAAAGATACAGGGTTTTTCGAACTATTTCAAAGTTTATTTCAAAATAAATAAAACTTATTTCAGAATTTATTTCAAAATATTTCGGAGTTTATTTTAAACTAAAGCAATGAAATATGAACAAATGAAAAGCGAAATAAAAGAGAAATAGTGATATAACAATGATTGTTGAGTGATGCAATGATGATTAAACTGAAATTTGAATATAAATTCAGCTGATTATAAACAAATTAAATCGGTATTAAGCAAAGTTATCAATTGTTCAGTGTTTATACTAAATGGTGGTATTTGAGTTACGTAATACAATTAATGGAATCTTTTAAAAGGGACTACTTTATTGTTTATTAATTTTTTAGGAGGATTTTAAATGAAAAATGTAAGACAGAATTATATCAATAATTGCAAAAAAATATATATCATTTTCCAGTCAATTTCATTCTTTTAATAAATATAATATATTTTTTGGTATTTATTAATTTTTAATATAATTATAATGAATCAATATTCAAACTATTATTTTATTTTTATTAAAAGGACGAACTTTACTGGAAAATGGTATATAATTAAAAGTTACAAACAATATATTTTCAAAATTGAAATTTATTTAAAACTCTTCCCTCGATAATGCCTTTACCAGAAAACTTTTCATATTTCTGAAAACTCCCTGACATTTTTCCCTTGTAATATCATTTGCTACCGTATTAATTGCTGCCATCAAACCTTCATTTGAGTTACAATTGCTTCCTCTGATAATTTCTTTCCAAAATGAAAAGATTTCCTCTATTAGATTAAGTTGAGGCATATATGGTGGCAAAAAATAGAGCTGATGACCTTTTTCTTTTACCATAAGCTTTATTTTTTCATTTTTATGAACAATTAAATTATCCATTATAATTACTGTGTTTCTAATGTTTTTTCATTAAGTTTTCCCACCAATTGACACATTAAATCATAAAAAGTTTCTATATTATAAGGTTTGTTTTATATCTTAAAATTTATGAATTCATCCTTCGATATGGCTGCTGCTATAGAAATATTATCACTTTTTATAGTTGTGACATTTTTTCGAGGAGTTATACCAACGGGAGTCCGCCCATATCTCTTCCTCATAGAGCAATTTATTCCAAACTCATCGACAAATATCAGCTTATTCGAATTAATATCAGCTACAAATCTCGCATACTCAAATCTAGTATCAATAGTGGATTTTGAATTTCGCTTCTCAGGTATTAATTGGATCCTTTTAAAGCTATATTAAAACTCTGCGATTGTTCTATGTAATGTTGGAACTGAGACTGCTTTATTATAGACAGTTTGTAATTCATCTTTTATCTTATGTAATGAAGTAGAGGCATCCCTTTGAATAATACTTTATATATTATTTTTATCATCATTAATAAGAATTTTCTTTCTTCCACATTTTTCTTTTTCTGATATCATTATACCTTTTTTCTTATATTTAGAAATTATTAAATAAGTTTTATTATATTTCACGTTTAATTCCTTAGAAATATCAGATATACTTTTACCATCATTGTATTTGTTACAAATTAGTTCTCTTATTAAATCATTTTTTTGTTATATTTAATCATACAATTTTGTCGCATTAAGAGTTAACCGTTTATTTTCTTAATATTAAGATTTTAAAAAACTCAGAAATATATTTAAAAAATCACCGAATTTCTAAAAATTATTTTATAATTTAAAAAAACTTTATTTATATTACTTTGAAAATATACTTTATTTAAAAAGGATTTTTTTGCAATTATTGATATAATTGAGTCTTTACATTTTTCATTTAAAATCCTCCTAAAAAATTAATAAACAATAAAGTAGTCCCTTTTAAAAGATTCCATTAATTGTATTACGTAACTCAAATACCACCATTTAGTATAAACACTGAACAATTGATAACTTTGCTTAATACCGATTTAATTTGTTTATAATCAGCTGAATTTATATTCAAATTTCAGTTTAATCATCATTGCATCACTCAACAATCATTGTTATATCACTATTTCTCTTTTATTTCGCTTTTCCTTTGTTCATATTTCATTGCTTTAGTTTAAAATAAACTCCGAAATATTTTGAAACAAACTCTGAAATATTTTGCAAAGAGTTTGAAATAAACTTTGAAATATTTCGAAAAACCCTGTAATTTAATGAAACTTGCTTGCTTATTTTATAAGCAACAAAAGTGGCTAAGCGTGCACAGCCATACCAGTTTCAGGTCCGGTGTTACATTTATGTGGCGTTGAGTGATCTGGCAACATAATATTTGAATTCTACAAATAGGTTATTGTTATTGTCAGAAGCCTGCTATGATCCTCATGAAGGTTATCATACATTTCGATAATTTTAGCAACCAACTTTTATAAGGTACTAAACTAAAATTTACTTTATTTTAAAGAATCTCGATATTTTAGATAATCCATTTATTTTACTACACATCCTAGTTATAAATCCAGAGTTGAAGAATTAGAAAAATGGCTAACTAAAGCTTTAGAAATAAGAGAAAAGCCAAAATATTCTTGGAGTATTTATTTGATTCATTTTATAGAATCTAACGATACTATTCGCAATTGGACTAAGCTCATGGACATACTTGGTTCTTATATAAGATTTTTAGAATGATACTTTGAATAAATAATTTTTCATGAAATATAATAAACGATATACAATGCACAAGGACAAACTATCTTTTATTCAGAAATTTGTTTGGTTATCAACATTATGTTTGTATAAAATTCTCTCAAAGCCCTGTAAAATCTTGATTTTGTCAAATCTAACTGCTCAATTTTATAAAATTTATGGAATGTAATTATTATATAGTATATTTTCTACAAAATTTAATAAATATTGAAAATCTGTATCTTGGGGTCCATAAAATCAGACTTTATTCTGTTATACGAAGGTCGGATTTTAGTCCATCTAATGAATACAACGAAATTGTTTGTAACATGCTTCAATTAGAAAGCGAATAAAGACGAAATACATTTTAATAAGTTGGAAATATAGTCTCTTGTTTTTTGCATTTACCCAATTTACAACTGAATCGTTTATTCATTCATCCAAGATTTGGTGCCAAGCCAAACTGGACTGATCTGAAAAATCTAGCGAAAAAGTAGTAAAATGATGAAAATAAAGAGAATACTGACAAGTACCGGATATAATATTATTTAATAGAGATATCGAATAAGGCAGTGTATAAATTTGCTAGAAGTGTTTATAGTTCTAATTCTGTAGTGTTTAAAGTTGCAGAGATGAGTTCATTTGGTATATTGATAGTTATACCAACAGCATATTATTATTGTAATCGAGAAATAGCACCAATTACAGGTAATTAGATATAAATTCTACATATATAGGTAGGATTAGATTTATGTTAGATTTAGAAGAAATTAAAGAGCTAGAATTAAAAACCGGAGAATCAGCTTTAAAAAGGATTATATACTGCCCGTCAAAAGTGATTCAGTGTTTGGGAACTTCGAACTTAAATGGTAATTCATGAATGAGTAAGACTTCAAGCAAGCCAATACTCATATAATAAATAGATACAGCCTTTGTCTATAACATTCCAAATATTATAGATTTATTTTAAACATTGATAGAGATATGATTGCTCAAAGTTGAAAGTAGGTGATTCAGTGTTTTGACGAATTTTTCAAATTTACAAAATTTTCATTCTAGAACATTCTAAAATACCGAAAAATTGTTCATTTTTATTTCAAATCCTTAGCAGAAGGTATTAAGGCTTATTTGGTATGACAAGAAGAACATTGAAGAAAATTGAAACAAGAATTAACGAACTTGCTTTAAATGTAAAATCTTCAAGAAAAATAGCTGAGATTGTTGGAGTTTCACAAGCAACAGTATCCAGAGTAATAAATAGAGTTGAAAAAATACTCCAGAGCCTATAATAGGTCGTCCTCGGGTCTTAGATAAGTATAATGAAAAATATATTGTAAGATTAGCAACAAGTGGTAAATGCTTCACCTCTACAGAAATACAGCGAGAACTCAAGACCTATGTAGGAATATCCGCCTCTTCGAGTAATATACTGCGCACATTAAAACGTAGCAACATCGTATCTAGATACAAAAAAATGCCCACAATTAAAAAAATCTCATCGTCGAGCAAGATCAGAATTTGAAAAAACACACAAATTGGGAAAATAAGGAATGGGATATGGTTATATGGTCAGATGAGTCTAAAGTAAATCTAGACGGA
>NIPM01001886.1:0-10533 GCA_002738285.1 Holacanthella duospinosa
TAGAGCTTAGGAATAGCATTAACAGTGTAAGTTAGGTTCAAAATGAGGAGCACTAACTACCAATATTTGACATGATAAACACTAGGGACAACAGAAAGTAGAATTTCAAAACCAAATAAAGACTTAGAGGTAGAGCATAAAGAGTACAAAGAGGGAGAGCATAAAGAGTATAAAGAGGTAGAGCAATATATAGTGACATGGACCAACGATTAGTGTCTGAAACCGGAAGAGAAGCATCTCATTTAGAACCAATTTACACCTAATTAAATAAAAAACTGGTTTTAACTTCCAGCACCAGGAGATTTTTGTAACAATCTTACTCTCTTTTGCTGTAGCATTTGTCTTTATTTACATGTATTTCAACTAATTCTAAAATCCCGAATTATGTAACTAGCACTGTTGCAGACGAAAAGATAGACGGATTGACAGATTGGCATTACGATCTTATAAATAACTCTAGCTTTGCTGTTCGCGGTTAATAACGGACACAGCGTATTATTCTTCATTTCTGTATGAAAATGTATACCTTTGTTATATTTCCATAACCTTACTATTTTGCCATTGTTAAATGGTTAACTTTCCATCAATTTTTACTAATAATGTTCATTAAAATGGCTATTTTTTGTCGAAGGTTTTTTCCATATTTTCCTCACCTGTACACAATGTTAATTTGTATATTAATAGGTTCTTTATGATTTGAAGGTGATTAACATATCTATTGTCTTTTCTACTATAATTGCAGTAACAATGAGTAGTATACCTCTTTCTGCAAGTGGTGTAAAGTTACCCACTTGTATTGTAATTGGTCGACAAGATGCGTAAAATTTTCTGTTAATAAGCGAAATACATAAGTTATTTTTTAGATATAAGCTACTGAAGTTTTTTGAATTGACGAAGATTTTCAAAGCGAGCTGAATTAAAAATTGTATAATGATGTATGCAATAATCCCTAGCAAAACAAGTGTAGAGAAAAGTATCGACGATGTAGACTTGTGTAAGGTCAGCGCAATGTAGAATCCACCAGTCGCAATTCCCATTCCCAGAAATAAGCTTCCCGCTGCAATGAATTTTGTTAATGCGACCATAAAATTTCCTAATATCTGATGAGCACGGTAGAGAATCTGGTACGTCCGAAGCGACTTTTCATCCACCATCTCCTTCCACCTGTGTAGATCAATGAAACGTAAGTGTTGAATTTTGTCTACTTCAAAATCGTAAAGTTCGAAATGCTTTGAGCAAATGACAGCAATGGACAAGTTGATTTTGTCTTTTCTTTTGCACCGATTTAGCCAAATTAAAGACAACGATTTTTCCTTTGGAAAACGATAAATAGCCACCCCCATCCCCTCCTCCCGTCTGGAATTCTGGTAACTGATAAATTAATCTACTGGAAATTTAGCGTAGATTACGAATCTGACATCCATTGTTCGCGGTCAAATTTTACAAAAACAATTTTTAAATTTGTGCCAAAAAAAAATTTTTTTTTTAGAATATGACTTACCATAAGGTACGGATTTCAATAAGTTATGCATCGATCGATCAAAAACTTAACGCAGATTACAAATTCAACATTTATCGTTGCCTATGAAGTCTAATTTTTTAAACAAAAAGGATATTTTTCAATTTCTTTGTAATTTTTATTATTTATATTATTTAAATATATCTAACCAATGAGATGTAGAAGGTACAATTTCTTAAGATTTTCTTTCAGTTTAGGTTGTTAGTTTTTTTAGGTCTAGGTTGTTAGGTTTCTTTAGGTTTAGATTGTTAGGTTTTTTTTAGTTTAAGGTAGTTAGGTTTTCTTTAGGTTTAATTTGTTAGATTTCCTTTAGGTTTAGGTTAGGGTTTTTAGGTTTAGGTTGTCAAATTTTCTTTGAATTTTTTAGTTTATCTTTAGGTTTACTTTTAGGTTGCTAGTTCACCAGTTTGTCTTTAGGTTTAGGTTGTTCACATCTAATGATTGATGTCTGATTCCCAATCTGCATGAAATTTCTGGTCGATTCTCGTATAACTTGCTGAAATCCCGACTAATACCATTGGGTAAGTCATACTAAAAAATTTTTTTTTGGCACAAATTTGCAGATATTTTGCAAAATTAGACTTGGCCGCCAGCAACGGATGTAAAATTCGTAATTTACGCTAAATTTCCAGTCGATTAATGTATCACTTACCCGAATTCCAGAAGAAAAGGGGGATATTCTTCAAATGTTCCATGAGGATTAGTTTTACACATGACTCAGATTTTTGTGTGAACCAGAGCCACTGGCTCAATGAGCCACTGGCTCAATGAGCCATGGCGCATGGCTCACCCGAGCGGTGAGCCAGCTCTTGAGACATGGCTCTGGTTCAGCACTTTTGTTGAGCTGGTGCACGAGCCAGAGCCATGGGTCAATGCGCCATAGCTCAAAATAAAAAAAAATTTCCCTTTAATATGTACATTTTGCTAAGTGAAAATGACCTAGTGAGAATAAGCCAACACAAATCATAATTATGAACTGGCTAAAGGCAAATTGACTTTCAGTGACCAAAAATTTCGAAAATTAAAAAAAAGTGATCATTTGGAAGAATTAAAATGAAAAATTAGAGGAGAAGTGGAAGAATTTTTGGGAAAAGTTGAGCCATTGAGTCATGGCTCACAAGTTTCGTTGAGCTGGCTCATGAGCCAAGGCTCAAAATTACTACATGAGCCAGAGCCATGCACTGGCTCTGGCTCAGAAATTTTTGTGAGCCAGCTCGAGCTAGAGCCATTGAGCCAGAGCCATGCGGAACACTAATGAGGAGTCATGAAAATGCACGAGGAGAAATGTTAGGGATTTCGAAGTGCATAACAGTGACGTCATTCTCAGACAATTTCATTCTCAAAACCATATCTGTGTTGTACCGCCTGACCATGACTTATAATTCACCTCACTTGAATGTCACAAGCGTGATTAGGTGACTTAAATTTTACTATTGTAAAAGTAAAAATTTATCAGTTAAGACAGGTAAATTAATGTATCAGGTAAACATCTACTGGAAAGATGAAAATTAAATTTTAAGATCAAATGTTCTATTGATCATCAACCGCTTCCGGTACTGTGGAGTGTCAACTTACTTTTTCAATTTTTTACAATAAATTCTTTAATTATGGTTTACAATTGTTAAAATCAATGTTAACGTAAACAACAAACCAATCCAAACAAGCTGAAGAAGCAAATTTGCCTTGGTTTATGAAGGGATAGAAAATAAGTCACTTATTTTAAAAAAAGCCGGATTGACCTCGCTTATTTTCTCGTCACTTTAAAGTGAACTTTTAGGTAATTCGCCTGCTCAGAAATAGTCACTTATAAGTGAAACCAAAAATAAGTTTTACACTTTTTACATGTAAGTCAAGTTGATGAAAGCCCCTAATAGCCAAAAAAGCCCTTCCTCCCAACTTTTGAACTTTTTCCATCCCTCTCAGTTGGATAGACTCGGCTGCGTGTGGGAGTATTTCTCTCAAATCGACGAGGAAGGCAGTCTAAAGTCGGTTCTCATTCCTTCAATATATATCTCCTGTCCTTTGTTTTTTTTGGTGCTTTTCTTTTGAATGTTTAGTTTTCGCCAATTTTGTTTATAGTAAATGATCTTTTGACCCTCAGCTAATCAATAAGTGATCCCATTGACCTTCAACCCTAGTTTCTCCTCCAACAATCTTTCATTTATTTGGTTTCCTCTGACCTTTCTCCCACACCCTAACATTTAACATTCTCTAAACTTTCACTTATCCTACCCTAACCCTGACCTCCCTAAATACACTATTTTCTCCCCTTCCTCCTATTTTACCTCAGTAAAACACAATTCCCGTGTTACAGTGTCCGTAGTATTTTTGCAGGAATTCCGCTGACACTTCAATAGGCATGGCTACTAAAAACACCCCGTCTGACTACTCGTGTTGGGAATAAACCCAAATACATTCCAACATGAGTATACCTGTATGCTTATATGTAGGAGTGACAACTTATGTAATGATAAATGCGTGAACTGATTTGTAGCATCAATCACTTTTGAACTTATAAAATGTAAGAGCTAATTTCTAGTAGTTGAATCAAATAACTATCGCCACTGATTTTACTTATGTCAAAGTCTCTTTGCTTCATGGTTCACGTTACACTTCACTACTTACTTCAGCATATAAGTAACGCCAAAACATAATATTAACCATTCAATGAATCTCTAATGTGACATTTTGAAGAGCGACTAATCTAACTGCTGCATGACTACACAAATAGAACAATTTGGTTGCTCGGTCGGCTTATAGGAGATTGTTCCAATTAACAAACTTTTCTGTACACTCCATATTAAATATATTTTTTATGCGCCACTGAAGAACTAACCTAACTAGAAGACATTTTGAAAATTAACCCATAAACAACGATTAGACTGGTTAATTTTCTATACATTTTAATATAATAGTTTCTCACGTAATAAACCATTAATCTGCTTTGCTTTTCTATCCCAATGTTCTCTTTTTTTTTTTTTTTTAAACTGTAGAGGTCCTCCAGTTTCTCCTTAATTTCTCAGCGTTTCGAATGATACAACTTTAACCGTTGTTGCCCAACACTGGAGCAAATATTTTCCTCAACAATCACGTTGTGCAGTAACACACGCTTGCAAGACAGAACGGTACCAAACGTATTTGGTTACAACAATTTATTGGCTCACTTAGTTTCAAATAACATACCGGTTGCTTTTTTGAAGTCATTTCTTATCAAAACTTTTCAAGAATATAGAATGGTTTTAAAAAAGTAATCTCACATCCTAAAATTTTTCTAATTTTTTCGCAGTTTCCGTTTCCTCATAAGTCGCAAAATGACATTTACGCTTGTTGCTCTTAATTTTATAAGAAAAATTTGGAGTCGAAATTAATTCTCCTTAATTTTATTGTTTAAAGGTTGTAGCTGATTTTTTTTAAACTCTTTTGAATGTGAGTCACTGGTTCACCTGACTCACAGAAGAAAATGGGAGTCATTAGTCAGCTTTACCCGGTACAATTAAATTAGACTTCTGAGTCTAATTTAATATGCTTGTATGCCCATCTATGCGTCTGACTTTGTTGAGCTTATGAGGAAGTTTTAGTTGTCTTGGTTTAGTCTAGGTTTCAGCTGTAAAGTCAGAATTTACAGTTTTGATATATTTCTCTGAGTTGCACATTAAACTAGTCCATGAATTAAATCACAACCGGTTTCTAGAATTGAAAAATATGAAAAAGGCCAACCCGGGTATAAGACACGAATTCCTAATTATAATCATCCTAAAAAAATTTTTTTAATGAATTCTAAACATATTTTCGAATGATCCCAACAATACAATGGGTTTATGGCTTAATAACTCGATTTATTGTGCCTAAGCTATCTTCAAATTGTATTGTTTGTTTGTATCCAAATTTTCCTTTTATAGTTTGATTAGCGAAGTTGTTACTTATATTCTAATTCAATTTGATAGTAATAAACTATCGTAAACATTCTTCTCAATGATCCAATCCATCGATAGAGTAATTCTATACTTAGCAAACAATGCATCTTTGTTGTGATGTATGAGAATCTTGGACTCCTACTCCCATTCTACCCGTATGCTATACTAGCTTCATTATATTATCATCTAACTTCTACTCCACTTGACTTTATTCATCGCATCCGCATATTTCTCCGTCTTTCAATTTGACACCAGTTATGCTTATCTTTTATCGTCCACATCCATTTATCTTTTTTCCCATTACGCTCTTGTCATTGCTCATCTTTCAATCTTATCCACAAATCTCCACTAATATAACCCACTAATGTTTAGCCAACCAATAATCTTCATCATTTTACCCAACTACTTTAATTTTATTTTACCACCTCTACTATTCTTAATCTTGCTAATCCATACATTTTCCATCATATCATCCTTTTTCACTCCTGTTCCTCGATTGCTACGGGTTACTATCAATTACCCCAACACTAGCCACCATACCAACTATTTCGGCCACGGCTGTTCTCAATTTTGAAGTGTAAATCTTCTGTGAGTGATAGGAGCCGGACAGCCTAATTCCATCCTTATAGTGATTTTGGTACTCATGGTGTATCTCCTGCTCCCTCCATTCTTAGTCAACAATTTATTTTTTAATTATATTCATTGTAAGCTCTCTAGTTTTGTGTCTATTCTTTATATAGTAATTGGCTTTGCGAATTTAATTGTTTGCTTTTGGTGTTTTTGTCTGTACCGAGAAGGGTTTTTATGCCTTTTCTGTGTTTGTATTCCTTTCTGAAGCAACCTAACACTGATTGTTTAGCGTTCGCCCACTAGGCTAGGGGAGAGGAGTCATCCCTGCGATCTTCACCAACTCCAATTCTATCATGTAGCCATCTTCACTCATCCACACTCTACATTCACTACTTCAACATGCTATGGGCATTACCCAGGGAATTACCTTACTCACGACATTACTCAACACCGGGTATTACCTTATCTCAACATTATCCTACCATAAGTATTACCTTTGTAGGATAGTAACCATAGATCCTAAACCCACTAGGCACTGAGCATACACTCCTATATCCGATGAAAATCTTTCCCGTCTCTTAACTAGATGAGGAGAAGCACAAAATCTTANCTGAGCATACACTCCTATATCCGATGAAAATCTTTCCCGTCTCTTAACTAGATGAGGAGAAGCACAAAATCTTATCCGTCTCTGCCAAGAGATGAGGAGAAGCACAGATGATGAATCCCCCACCATCAAAAATGGGTTTGCTGGTGATTACTGATGGATTGTGATCAGATGGTCAGATATTATAAAATAACATTTCTCCGATCGGCTCTATACCACAATTGGTAGTCTATTGGGTCCGGAAAACCCATGACGTGGAATCATACCCCACTCAATTTTTGGGTTAAATGCTGTTTCAAGCATTGGTAGTGAAGTCATTCACCGTCACCTTACCTTCGGTATTACACTAGCGCGGGTGTTACACTAATCCAGGCATTACCTGACCCTGGAGATAATGCAATCATTGCCCTACTACCTCCGTAGTGCCCTACTGTTCTATCTCATTATCGCAATCTTTACATACCCGGCGCAATTACTACCGCTCCAAAGCAATCCATTTCGTCTCAATGGATCACCTAAATGCCCAACCTTCAGCTTCAATGTAGTCTCTACCGTCGTAACGCAATCCCTACCACTCAAGCGCACACCCTGCCGCTTCAATGCACTCTCTACCACCCAAATGTATTCTCTACCGTCCAATCTCCCTCGCTACCACACAGCCACTCCCTATAGACTAACCGTTCACCTTCCTCCCTACGTTTCTTTCATTGCAACACATGATTGCTCTCGTTTACAACGGTTTATTAATTTGTCGTTCTTTTTAACATTCTTGGAACGTAATTGCTTATAAACCATTATGATAATAACATAGCAAAATAATAATGAACATACAACATTTATTTGTGTATTATTAGCATCTGTCAACCTTCATCGCCTAATGTCGGTAATTTATGCGAAATGTTATACATATTTCTACTTTATACTCCCATTATACTTACGTAATATGTGCTAGCCAGGACGCTTTTGAACGGAGTATTAGAATTACTATGTATACAAGAAACAAGTCATGCATAAAGTATGACAGAATTGTGACACATCCAATACAGGGATATGCAATAGATGCAAACAGATTATCCTTGAAGAACGGTGCTGATTGGCCGGATTAGATGAAAAAGCCAAATAGAGGAACCCAAATAACAACATAAAAGCCAGTTGTCACGAGGAATGCTTGACCAAGGTGTTCGAGTCCATCCTTCTGTTTTTTCAAATTCACTTTATGTTCTCGTGCTTTAGAAAGATATTTCGAATTTTAATTCATGGAACACAATTACTGATAAAGCTGTATACTCACGTAAAAGGACTGAAGTTTTTTTACAATAATTTCCTTACCTTGTGTATCATTTAGTGTGAAATATTCGTTAATCATTTCACACAATGTGTCAGTATTGAAATATATACAGATTTCTAAACAGGTTGATAGAATGATACATGGAATAAAGGAGAAAATGACTGCGAAGTCTTTCATTAAAATTTTGCTGCCATGATAAATGTGGTATCTCACGAATATAATCAAATAGAATATGCTGAGTAACGTTCTAAAACACGTAAATACACTGAATATTCTTGCGTTATTCATGGAATATTTTTCCAGCCGTCTTGATGTGTTCGGTGAAAATGGTAGAATTCGCAAAAAATTGCCAATTTTTATAAACAAAAAGAACGAACACTGGGACGCCTTTGAAATCATCATTTATTTTTGTAGTCTAGGCTCAATGGATGTACTGAAGAAAGAGTTTGAGAGGAAAAGTGTTTTGAGTACATCACCAAATATTTTCTAAAGTGAGTAAGTATAATCTTATTTAATGCCACGTAAAGAGGTACAACTAAACCAATAAATATGAATAAAGTATCATTTCAAAATGAGATATGATGTATATTTTATCATTTCAAGACATGCAACCAAACCCTGCTGCAGCCATACGAAATTTTTTAATTAAGAAAACCGCTTGGTATTTTACTCAACTGAGCTCTGGAAGAACTCTACCAATATTCTGAATACCTTGGTCAAAATTGTAGCGATTTATAGTGCGGACTTTTAGAAACTCCAACTTGGGTTAAATTTAACTTAAACTTTTAGGAATAAATGTAAATTAATAATAGAAAAATTTTTCTTGGAAAAGTTAGAAATACAACAACTAAACAATAAAAATAAAAATAATTCCTTTCCGAGATTATCTTATGCATTGACATAATTATTTCTAACTAAATGAACTAAAATAAAAATATAACAAATATTAGTTCACAAAAAATTATGAATTAACATAATTACTAACTAAATAATAATACTAATAAATTAGCTTCGGACAAAATGTAAACTCTTTTGTCTCACAATATGAAGCTATATTTTAGGTCGACATGTTTGCCTTAGTGATAATTTTGACAGCACATAACATTTCTCTACCGTTATTAGCACTTCCAACTATCAAGTCCCATTTATGGTTGCTATAAGATATTAGCCTTTGGTAGGTATGAATGGAAACAGCAAATTTGGCAGTTGAAATTGTTACATCAAACAATATTCCCACAAAGAATACTAGACAAATTCACTCCAGCGCAAACTACTTTCATCTATAAACTTAAATGTTGTTGTTGATTAAGCAAAGTACACAGAATTTCTGATTTTATTGCTGCCAGTTCTTAAGTTATCAATATTTATTTATGCTAGGGTTCTTACAACGGGTGTGTGAAATACGTACATTGACTGGTTTCATAAAATGTCAGAATTAAAGAAAATACATAGCACACATAATAAGATTAGAGTTAAGAGTGTATTGCGAGGAAAAATAAAAAAAAATTTTATGGTGAAGTTATTGTTATTGAAAATATAACATCACAAAAATTAGACGATAAAACGTCAAGTCTAATCAGAAATAGGCTGGCGAAATGTTAACTCAACCCCTCAAATACTTCGCACGAGTTGTTCTTAAAAAATAAATGTCTAATCACAAGTAATCTTTAATTAAAACGTAAATACCCGAGTTTTTTAGAATTATGGCGTTATAGTCTGTAGAATAGATTAGACAAGCATATCGAATAATTTATGTTTAAAGGATTCGGCAGGGAATTGGAAAGTGAAAAAAAAACCCTCACTCCGCAATTTTCTAAACTCGATAACACCTACCAAACTCGAACCCACCACCACTCGAAAGAACTCAGTTACCTTGACACTTAAGGTGACGCCACACCAAGCGAGTTGCTACAACTTTTGTGACGCGGCAGGCAAAAAACTGCGTGTTGCGCATTCATACATAGAGACAACTCCCTGCCACAACTCCCTGCCACAACTCTCCAAAAGTTGTTACAACTTTTTTGAGGCGGCAACAGTAAACTGCACATTCACACTACGGACCTGCTTCTTTTTCAGCAGTAAAAAAACCTGATTCGCATCACTTTTTTACAGCTTCGTCCGACCAAGCTGTTTTTCGAAACAGAAAATGTTGCTTCTTCTTGATTGGTTGATTTTTGGAAGGAGGGAGCTTAGCCGCATCAAAAAGTTGGTTGTGCCTGCAAAGGCAACTTTCACTCAAATATTTTTCTGTGTGTGAACTCACAACTCTATGTGTGAACACAAAACAAAAAAGTTGGATGGTGCTGTGGAAAAACGTTAAGGCAACACGCAGCAAAAAGTTTCCTGCAAGTGTGGCGTTACCTTTACTCCACACTACCTCTGACTGTGTTCAGTTAGCAAAATACCGAGTGTTATTTCTCATTCAAATGTAACTTATCGAATCAGAAAATATTGCTATAAATTTGACTCCGTTGCCATTTGTTTTTAATTGATACCTCAAGCGATCAGAAACTTTGAGTATGTTACGAACACGATATCTAATATTGTTACACTAATGAAATTTTCTTTCTAATAGACACTAAAATTCTTTCTTAAATCTTATCAAAAAAGGCAAAAATCTTGCTAAAGATAAAAA
>NIPM01001887.1:0-13749 GCA_002738285.1 Holacanthella duospinosa
CTAACTTTATGGTGTTGATCGAATAGTCGGCCAACTTTATGCTTTTGGTCGGAAGATCGGGTAACTTTACGGTACTGGGGCGTGTACTTTAAGGTCTTATCGGATGATCGGCTAACTTTATAGTGCTGATCTGCTAACTTTACGTACCCGTTTTATTTTCATTTTTGAAAATCTATTTGCGTTGCGCAGAAAAAGCTGATTAGGACTTAAAGACAATCGGTACCATTGGCTTTGTTACAGTCCCCCTTGTTCGCGCAGTATATGGTGACGAGCAGATGCCCTATGCCATAATTCTCGCTATAAACATAATTTTTCAAAATCATGCACAGGGACCTTAGTAAGACATTGTAGACCTCAAGGTAAGCTAAGTAGGCTCTATGAGTTGGTAAAATCAAAATTATTCACAAAATTTAATATACAGCGGAACACGCTTATAAGACCATCCGATATAAGACCAATTCGGGTATAAGACTAATTTTTGGGGGACTTGGTTTGGAATAATGTATTTGGCATGGGGAAATATCGCGCTATAAGACCACCTGTTAAAAGACCAAAACAGATATAAGACCCGAATTATAAGCCCAAGTTTGTGGTAGGTGGCTCTTATATAAACCAAAACATGCGCAATCTTGCCATTTTTCTTTTCTCTTCTTATTTTTAGAAGCCAAACACGTGCTTGGGGCATACTAATTCCTTTCCACAAACTTCATTTACTACTTTTCACACTTAAATTCATAAATGCATAAAGTGATTGATTTTTAAATTGGATAAAGTAAAGAAATTAAGTTCTAATTCGTTATCCTACCAAATTGAAATATGTGACATGAAATCTGAAAAAACACAAGCAGTTGCAGCTATATACGGATTAACCATATACTATTTCAAACACTTATGCCTAAGTGCTTCGAGTTGTTTAAGCTCAGCTTAGGCAACAATAGAGATACAAATTTAACAAACAAAAATTCTATACAGATTTTTGAATTTGTATCTCTATATAAGCAACAATGTATTTTCCACTTTGTGATGAAATATTTCGATGACTGCTCATCGAAAGTGTCAATCTGATACTAGTACTCATCCGCCTTTTAAACTCTTTTCCAAATTTGTTTCCTAATTTCTGAACTTAAGTTTTAAGGTTCTCTTAAATTTTCCCAAAGAGAGAATTAAGGAAAGCTTAGTTTAAGGAAGTTATAAATTATACATTATTCCGAATGACACCGATGGAAATCCTGTACCAGAGATTGATAAGTTCTCGAATTTAGAACAAGATTCTGATTTACCGAACCTTTCTAGTCCTCCACAAATTCAATCTTCCATTGACAACATGCAGAATTTATCCGACAATAAGTTTTCCGTACTCCCCGCTCCACGTTCCGTCGCAAATCGTAATCAGAACTTAGATTCGGTTAGTACAGTTCCTTTGCAAACTGCACCTGTCCGAGTTCGAGTTGCCGGAAATAATTTCAATTCTGTAATGAATGTCTGGATAAATCGATTACAAAGACGTCAAGAAAAACAACTATTCCTTCCAACTCTTCAGACTCTGATGACTATTGACGTTACAATTGGGTGGACGCCATCTTTCCAGAGCGCCCGGAACACATCTCACTACAGATTCTCCAACACTCAAATTCAAACAATTATTTTTTATTCGGAAACCCCGTCATTTCCTTGAATTCCCCGTTATAACCCTTGTATTCCCCGATAAATTTTTTGATTTTCATTTAGTTTAGTAAATTTGATTTTTATAAAAAAAATTTTTCACGTTTGTTATATTGGCATTTTTTCATCTTTTCCAAATTTTTTTATTACCATTGTGAGGTCACAATGCTCCCGAGAGTGGGGTAATGTGGGAGTTGTACTTAAATCTTCCCGGCAGGGAAGATTCGAGAGTTGTTGTTTGGTGAGTGGTATGTTTGTTGGAGAGAGTCTGGCCTTGAGCAGACCATTCATCCTCAAGATCCTGGACTGGTCGGTGCTCCTCATCCTCTCATCATTTTCCATCGATTTATTATTTTTTATAATAATTCATTTATTATTATTATTCTTTCTTTGAGTTAATTTAAATTAATTAAACTCTCAACTGTGGTTTCCTGTTTTGTTCATCGTTTCTCCCTCATCCTACTCTACATCTAAAGACGTCGCCCACACTTGTAACTGGTACCGATTGGACAGATTCAACATACTTCATTTTGAGGACTACTTATTTTTTACCCAACAAATGCGTACCTCTTACTTCATATGAATACTCAGTGATGGGCAAAATTCCCGTAGTGAATTTCTATATCATTATACACATTCTTTATTACAGTTCTCCATGAGTCCCAGTTTGGCCTGAGTCAGCCACTACCTCTGGGAGTCATGACAGATTTTCTAAACTTTGGAGTTGACTTTGTGTAAGAGTTATGACTCAGACTCTGGAGTTGCGCAAAACAAAATAGGCAAAATAAGTGCTATATTGGTGCATGTTGGAAAGAGTCATCATTTCTATGTGAAGTCGACTCCCATAGTCAGTGACTCCGGGGTCACATAACACAAAATATGGAACATCGGTAGGACAATCTGAAATTAAAATTTATTTATTTATTTAATTAAGTGGATTAGAGAAACTAAGGAAAATATGTCAAATATGCTTACTTGCGCATGTTAGAAAAAGGTCATGACTTCCAAGTCCATGAGTCGACTGTTAGTGTCATCGCTCTGACTGCTATCTGCAAAGAAGTTAGTCAGCAAATGACTCCCGCTCCCAAAAACCCTGGGTGTCACATCATGACTCCGGACTAAGTCATGGAGGACACTACAAAAGTGCAATGAAAATACAAAAAAGGATGTCTGGAACTAGTGTTCTTCAAAACTCCCAGTCTGACCTGACTCTGAGTCCGTCAATGACTCTGAGCATAATGACTCTGACTCACAGTCTATCATTATTTTCAGAGTCAGTGACTCCACACGCAAAACTGTGAGTAGATTGTAACAAAGCAGTGTTATCCATGACTCTTACTGTGATACTGACATGACTCTGGCAGAGGGTATTTTGGAGTCGGGAATCATTTGAAGACCCTGACTCCTTTCCGGTTAGGAGTCAGTCATGATTCTAGAAGTCGACTTCTACTTAGAAATGATGACACTTTTCCAACATGCGCCAATATAGCACTTATTTTACGTATTTTGTTTTGCATAACTTCAGAATCTTACTCAAAGTCAAGTCCAAAGTTTAGAAAATCTAAAATCTGTCATGACTCCCAGAGGTAGTGACTGACTCAGGCCAAACTGGGACTCATGAAGAAGTGTAATAAAGAATGTGTTTAATGGTATCAAAATTCACTTCGGGAATGTTGCCCATCATTCATATGAAGTAAGAGGTACGCATTTGGTGGGTAAAAAATAAGTAATTCTCAAAAAGAAGTATGTTGAATCTGTCCAACCGGTAATTGCGAATACTTCTGATGACTTGGAATTCTACGAAGTGATAGGATTGACAGTAGAGAGAGAGAGAGAGAGGAATTGTAGAGGGATAATTCTCTACAGATAGTATGATAAAATTTAGTACAGATTAATTGAGTATTTACTCTCGAACCAAATAGCATTGAGCCCGCAAAGTTCTCGCCGCGAGATTTTTTGTTTTTTCTTTCGAGATGTGCACGTCTTCTCATTTAAACTTTTAGGTGGTGAAGTTAAAGTTTAATTCTTAATTCAGATAAGTCTTATTTTTTATTTACATTTACCTTGCCACCAAAAATTCAAAAAGACATAGTGTTAAAGGTAAAACCATTTCTAATTAAATTGAAGGAGAGTGTACAAGGAGTTGGGCGGGAGACATCTGATAGCAAGAAATTTCTAGAAAAAATTGGAATTAAAAATGTGATTCAGGCAACTGCTATAGCATGTCAACGTATCAAAGGTGTTACTTGCACCACATTAAAGACTTCAGAGACACAAGGTAAAAAATTTTTGATGTAATGAAAATCAAAAATGAAAGAAATGTAGGCAAATTCTTTTAAATGATACACAAGTCCAAAACTCAAAAATATGAAAAGAAATATTGGATTCGCGAGATAGATTAATTGAAAGAAACGTTGAATTAACCAAATCTAGTCAAAATCCTGTTATAAAATTAGAAAATTCTATTTATAGCAATATCTGTGTAGAAATTTGTGAAACTCTGGACGACATGTCGTTCAAAGAGTGAATCACAATACAATACAATTGATTGACTGCCGCACACAACTACAATTTTGAGATGTTTGTTTGGAAAATTGTCATATGCGACTCACGCCGAGGGCTCAATGCTATTTGGTTCGAGATACAAAATATTTTCTAAAAACCAATTGATAACCATTAATTGATTAAGAAAAACAGCTAAGTAATATTATGTACAGTGGCAGATGCTGGAATTCGTCAAATTGCTTTATCGTGCTATCAGTTTATCAAAATGAATCATTCTATCTTAAAGAGTGATAAATTTCATTAAAAAAAATTTTTTTTTTTTTTGTTTTCAACCATTTCATAGTGAACGATTTCAAGTGATAAGGCCTTCAGTGAAACTTAAAAAACTAAGAATTAAGTTTCTTCAACTGCCGGATAAGAAAACATTTTCATTGACTGTATTTCTGGGACTGCGGACCGCGAATCAGAGTTGCCGCAGGTTCAGGTTCGAAAGCAGGTTTCAGGTGCAGGTTCAGGTACAGAGTGGACCTGAACCTGCTTGGTAGATTCAGGTTCAGGTATTTAAATTACCTGGACCTAATAAAGAAGGTGCAGGTTCAGGTTACCATGTGCCGGAACCTTCATAGCAGGTTCAGGTGCAGGTGCAGGTTCAGGTTCTAAATAATAGAACCTGAAATCAAGACTCAAAACTCAAGAGATTGGCAAACAGTTGGGCGAAAATTGCCCATCTCTGGTATTTTCGTCGTGGTATTGGAGTTCGGAATCGTGTATTTTCACTAAGTGAATGTGAGTCGTTTGTGAATTGACAATCCTTCTCAATCAATGAATTCACCTGATTAATCCAGCTACTCATTGGTAACAAAATTGACATGTTGAGTGGAAGTAACAGGAATGAAAACAGTGGGGTAGAACTGATACTTCTCGATGATGCATCCGAAGTGGAAATAGACGCAAGTAATCCATCCTCAAATTCTCGTGTGGAAGATGCGCCTAAGTCTAAAAAAAGATCAACTATATACGCTATTTACAACTATGAACCTGTTTACAAAAACTACTCGTGCAACTACTGCAGGTAACTAATTAATAATAACTTTCATTTAGTTGGTTGGATTCAACCAATCAGGCAGTAATATAACTTTTAGCTACTCAATTTTTAATCCTAGCACTTCCATTAAGGAAGACAAGAGATCTACGGGGAACTTGATCAAACATATTCAAAGGGCGCATCTAATGTTTTCGGAAGCCGGTAGCAAACAAATGACACTTAGTAAGTTCATTGAAAATGGAAGCCAAGAATTAAAGCAGAAGGTTAGTGTGATTAATTAGATTGCATGTACAGAGGGAACAGTTTGGTCGGAAACGTTACTACCCCTGTTACACTAACCCCACCGGCCTCAATCATCATATATGGGCATGCTGTTTTTCTCGGTATTATTAGGATGAAGGAATATTATTATATTATTAGGATTTATTATATTTATTATATTTATTATATTTATTATATTATATTATTTCTCGGTATTATTAGGATGAAGGAATACTCGACGCGCGGCGTCGAGCAGTGTGAAATTGGTTGCTAATTTAGTAACAATTTTCTGTACTCCTAATTTGATAGTTAGCTGCGGTGGGATGGGCGTTGTACCTGTTCATCACTTGGTGGTATGAATCTTCAGGATAACGGTACACATATTTCATTACGATGAGGCGAAGGTGCAATGGGATATGCATTTCAAAAACAAAATCAATTGATATATCGCTAAATTCCAAATATAAAACGATTCATTTCTTTCACACCCTTTGCGTTTGGGCATCCGCTCACCACTTACTAGTGTTCCGCTTGGCTCAGGTTTTGGCGTGAGCCAGAGCCACTGGATCAATGAGCCATGGCTCATCGCTCACCCGAGCGGTGAGCCAGCTCATGAGCCATGGCTCTGGCTCCGCACTTTTGTTGAGCTGGCTCATGAGCCAGAGCCATGGCTCATGGCTCAACATAAGAAACAAATTTTTCCCGTTAATATGCACATTTTGCTAAAAGTGAGAATGATCTAGTGAGAATAAGCCAACACAAATCATAATTATGAACTGGGTAAAGGCAAATTGACTATCAGTGACCAAAAATTCCGAAAATTAAAAAAAAGTGATGATTTGGTAGAAAAAAAAAATAAAAAATTAGGGGAAATTTTAGGGGAAAACTTGAGCCATTGAGCCATGGCTCACAAGTTTCGTTGAGCTGGCTCATGAGCCATGGCTCTGACTCAAAATTACTATATGAGCCAGAGCCATGCACTGGCTCTGGCTCAAAAATTTTTGTGAGCCAGCTCAAGCCAGAGCCAGAGCCAGAGCCATTGAGCCAGCTCATGAGCCAGAGCCATGCGGAACACTACCACTTACATGGACAGGTACACAAGTACAAACTATAAATTTTAGCTTCATCATTTTGAAACCACCATTTACAAATTAAACTAGAGCAAAATTAATGATGCCCATATTTGGGCTGGGTTGGGTTAGTGTAACAGGGGTAGTAACGTTTCCGACCAAACTGTTCCCTCTGTATATTCTGTAACAAAATTAGTGGTGTAATTATACAACTCTTTTCACTAGAAATTTAACCAAGACGATTTTGAAAATATTCTACTAAATTAAATTATTATGAGCGATCAGTCTTTTACAGTTGTGGACTGCCCATATTTCCGTGGACTTATTACATCGGCCAACCCGAAAACTGTCATTCCACACCGGACAAAGCTCAAAACCAAACTAATTGAGCTATTCGTTTCAGAGAAAGTCTCGGTTGCCAAAATTCTACAGGTAAAACTTTGATTTTTATTCTTAGTATATCGTTAACGTCTTTTGTGGAATTATTGGCACTCTTAAATATTTGAAATATTACATGTGACGTAGGAGACTCCAGGGAAAATTTCATTTGCGTTGGATGGATGGACATCACCAAATCAAATACCCTTCCTTGGTATTGTAGCGCAATGGATTGACGCAAACTGGAATCTGCAGTCACCAGCAGTTGAGCTCAAAGTTTTGAAAGACAAGCATTCGGGGCTCAATCTCTCAAACACGTTTCTCGTAGAACTAGATACTTTTGGCATCACAGACAAGGTGTTGGCAATTACAACAGATAATGTGTCCAATTGCGATACACTTTTTTCCCACTTGGAGGCTGGTATGAATTCGATAGTAAGGAATGTCAATGTGTTGCCAGTTAAATTAAATAACCTTGGCTAATAAGTTGTATTTTGGAATCAGGGACTAAATTTCTCACAAAAACGACAAAGAATTAGGTGCCTAGTTCATATAATCAATTTAGCTTGTCAAGACGCACTTATGTCAATTAAGGTTGTTCTACCAGAGGAAGATGACGAAAGTTTTTGCCAACCTGAATTAGTGACTATGAATTTGAAGCTCCGTCAAGTGGGGATGAGCTTGAAGTCAGGGCTGCTGACAATCTGTCTGCATTTGACAAGGTAAAGTAAAAATTGAATAATTTGGTTACATTGTCTTGGATAATCTCAACTTGAGCTTCCAAAACTTCCTCTATTTCTTCAGTTTTTCTTCCAATTACTCCAGATAACCCTCGTTTCATTGCAACTTCTTACTATTAATAAGCTCAGATCTCTTTCACAGATAAGACAATCCATAATGAAAATTCGAAAATCAACCTTGCGTAGAGAAAAATTTGAACAATTTTGTGAAACTGGGAAAATTGATCACAAGGAACTTATTAAGGATGTCAAAACTCGCTGGAACTCAACTTACAAAATGCTAAATAGGGCAAATAAAATGAAAAGTGTAAGAATTAAAGTACAAAGACTAATCATACTAATATCGTATTTTGTCGCGCACGTATTAGTTGTTACAGGCTCTCGAGTGCGTAATCCTTCGGGAATCTAAGCTGCTCAGACTGAAACTAAGCGACAGAGAATGGCAGTGTAGTGAGAAAATAATCGAATTTCTTAAACCTTTTCATACTATGACAAATTATTTACAAAATGGAGAGATTCCGACGTTGTCGATGTCATGCATGGTTTACATGGAAATTTATAATCATTTGGAATCTATAACAGTAAACGGAACATTTTTACATGAACTTTAATATATTAAATTTTTATTTTTCTACTAAAATTTATTCCTTTACATTTACAGTCTGACATTGACCAACGATCAATGGATTATCTTTGCCGCGGTGAAGGCTCGTGAAAAATTGAACAAGTACTTTTCGGCCTCAGACGTAGAAGTCTTAGTTATTGGCACAGGTAATGGAACTCAAAATTTTGCAGCATAGTATGTTTGTTTGTTCATTTATATTTTTAGTGTTGGACCCGCGGTGTAAACTGGCTTACATTCTAACCACTTCTCACCAGCCCTAATCAAAAATTATAAAGGGTAAGCAAACCGAGAAGTGCTTATAAGATATAATTGATTATAAATGTTTTCAGAATTGTCAAAGAAGTGTGGGAAAAATCATACAAACCTCCAATTTCATCTACAAATGTTGAGCAGCCCGATAACTCTAAAACGAAATTTCATCCAAAATATTTATTTGAGTCAAATGAAGAAAACGAGGTTAGACAAAAAGGGATGAGATACAAATATATTTGGATGAAAAGCCAATTCCATAGACAGCAGACTCTGTTAAACATGGAATTTTGTCATGGTGGAAGGTAATTTTTTTAATTCATTCCAACAGACTCCTCTTCCTATAATTTTCCGTTCTCAAGTTTTATTAAGTACTAGCTCACTGTATTCCGATGAGAATTTATCCTCTGCACGGATTTGATTCAGGTTGCTCTGTCCGACACTTTAAATTACCAAATAAAAAGGCAAATTGATAATCGTCAGTAGTGATGAGAACGTATAAGACTTATAAATTAATATATGCTGTATAAGGTACGCCATATATGCCATATATGCCATATGTCATATAAAACTTATAAAATATATAAGATAATTTCTACTCATATTCTACTCTGATGTCACATATCGGATCAAAATTTTGAAACAAAAACAAAACGCAACGGTAGTTACCGTTACGATCTTGGAACAAAACGTTGGCATCACTACTCGTGGGACGAGCAACAAGGTCAAATCGGTCCGGAAAATAAATTCCAATCGGAAATTATATATTAGATGCAGGAAGTCGACTGGTGTCCCTTGTGAAAGAATGTTATCTGGAGGAACAGACCTGGTAACTCCTAAGCGAAGACGGATGATCCCTGAGACAGTTCGCATCCGTATGTGTCTAAAAGGTTGGATCAAATCAAGGACGTGAATACCTTTCGTGACTATGTTTTAAAATCAGTTCAAGATAAGATGCTTGGAAACATTTAATTATAAACTCCATACATTGGACAATAAAATCCGGCCACTGAAAAATTGCAGGTTTTCAGGTTCAGGTTCAGGTTCAGGTTCAGGTTCAGGTTCTTGAACAACCTGAACCTGAATGGCAGTATTAGGTACAGGTTCCTTATGGACCTGCACCTCAAACATCAGGTTCAGGTTCAGGTTTCTTTTATCTACAACCTGTAATGCAGGTTCAGGTGCAGGTTCTAGAAGAACCTGCACCTGCGGCAACTCTGCCACGAATACATATTTATCTGAGTATCAAAATTTCTTCTGGTATCTTATATGTGCAAAACATACTCTCATATCAGAATTTATTTTCTCTTAACTACTGTTCGTGTTAAGAACTGGTAAGCCACTTTCATAGTATAAGGATATATCTCTTTACTTAATTTTTCAGCAATATCTATTGAAGACTAAAATTTTTATGTAAAACTTTTAATTACCCGCTTACTTCTAAGGAGTAAAATTTGAATAATTATTAAATCAACTCGATTGAATTGCGTTATCTGTGAGTTCCTGACCTACAGACCTGATGAACAGAAATACTTTCATTACTATCTGTGTTCATATTGTGAAGAAAAATTAAGTGAGATAGAAGTACAGTGGTTCACAGGTTTTTAAAAACGCTGGAAGCTACTTTTGTTCCATGCTCTTTAATGGGGAAAGGAGTGTTTTTAAAATTGTGTCGTTTATCTTCTAAACAAAATTTTTTCTGGGGAAACACTTCTCAATTTCAGAAAGACCATTGAAAAGTAGCGTTTGACGTCAAAAAAATAAAGTCTCTACCATCAATGTTTTAGAAGTTATGTTTTAAATACTGGATTTTTTTGAAATTCTTTTGAAACATGCCCATCTCTGTGTACAGTAAATCTCGGATAAGCCTAGTTAGGGTTACCACGGACCTTCGGTGACCTTGAATGGTGACATTTGTCAATGCTGACATTTGTAAATGGTTACATTTCTAAATGTTTACATTTGTAAACTTTTACATTTGTAAATGCTTACATTTGTCAATGCTGACATTTGTAAATGCTTACATTTCTAAATGTTTACATTTGTAAACTTTTACATTTGTAAATGCTTACATTTCTAAATGTTTACATTTGTAAACTTTTACATTTGTAAATGCTTACATTTGTCAATGCTGACATTTGTAAATGCTTACATTTCTAAATGTTTACATTTGTAAACTTTTACATTTGTAAATGCTTACATTTCTAAATGTTTACATTTGTAAACTTTTACATTTGTAAATGCTTACATTTCTAAATGTTTACATTTGTAAACTTTTACATTTGTAAATGCTTACATTTCTAAATGTTTACATTTGTAAACTTTTACATTTGTAAATGCTTACATTTCTAAATGTTTACATTTGTAAACTTTTACATTTGTAAATGCTTACATTTCTAAATGTTTACATTTGTAAACTTTTACATTTGTAAATGCTTACATTTGTAAATGTTTACATTTGTAAACTTTTACATTTGTAAATGTTTACATTTGTAAATGTTTACATTTGTCAATGTTGACATTTCTGAATGGTAAAATTTATCAATGGTTGATTTTCATTTTGTTTTTAATTTCGATTTCGATTTCGATTTTGATTTCGATTTCGATTTTGATTTCGCTTTCAATTTTGATTTCAATCTCGATTTTGAGTTCGATTTCGATTTTGATTTCGGTTTCGATTTTGAGTTGGATTTTGATTTTGATTTCGATTTCGATTTCGATTTTCAGTTCGATTTTGATTTTGATTCCGATTTAGATTTTGATTTCGATTTTGAGTTCGATTTTGATTTTGAGTTTGATTTCGATTTTTATTTTGAGTTCAATTTCTAATGAAAAGTTGTTTTTCATTTTGGTTTTAATTTTGATTTCGATTTCGATTTCAATTTTGATTTCGATTTTGAGTTCGATTTCGATTTTGATTTCGATGTTGATTTTGATTTTGAGTTTGATTTCGATTTTGAGTTCGATTTTGATTTTGAGTTCGATTTCGATTTCGATTTTGAGTTTGATTTCGATTTTTAGTTTGATTTCAATTTTGTTTTTCATTTCGATTTCAATTTTGATTTCGATTACGATGTTGAGTACGATTTCGATTTTGATTTCGATTTTGATTTTGAGTTCGATTTCGAATGAAAAGTTGATTTTCATTTTGGTTTTAATTTCGATTGCGGTTTCTATTTTGATTTTGATTTCGATTTCAATTTTGATTTCGATTTTGAGTTTGATTTCGATTTTAATTTTGATTTCGATTTTGAGAGAAAAAAATATCAACAGCAAAACAAAAAAGTTTTTATTATTTTATTAATTTCTCTAGTATTGATATGTAATAGAACTGGCAACATAGTAAGCGAATTTAGTTGGACCAAATTTGGTCCAAAGTTGGGAAGCCATTTTTTGGCTTGGACCAAATGCGGTCCAAAGTTGGGGTTTCTAAAAAATCACAGCGGGTGACAATTCAAAATGTAGCTCGGTCGCCTTTGATTTATTCTACGTTTACATACGTAAACCATACAGCGCTGTCACTTTTCCATTGCCAATTTCAGTTCAAACTTGTGGAATCGACTAGAGATGGATATTTGTTGAATTTTTTTTACTAATTTTCCTAGGCAAATTAAAAATCGTGGACCAAATTTGGTCCATCTTGGGGTTTCTAGGGTTAAAGGTTATCACCAAAAATATGGTATTGATTATTTTGAAACGTACTCACCTGTATGCAGATATGAATTTATTAGATTAATTTTAGCAATTGCAGCTGCAAAATGTTATGCAATCAAACAATTTGATGTGAAGACTGCACTCCTCTATGGAACCATAGATGAGGTGCTGTATATGAATCAACCCCAAGGACTTGGCTCAAGAAATCCAAATCTAATTTGTCGTCTGAAGAAAAGCTTATATGGCTTGAAACAATCACCAAGATGTTGGAACTGAACTTTCTCAGATTTTTTGCTCAAATATAAACTTAAACCCTGCAACAGCGATCACTCAGTCATTAAAGGATCAGCATCAGGAAATCTCGTCTACTTGGTCCTATATGTAGATATGGGTTGGTCATTTCGCCATCAGCAGAATCTGTCAAACAAATCCTGCGTTCAATAGCAAAAGATTTCGAGATCAAGGTTACCGAAGTCAACGTTTTTGTGAGAATTCAGCTTGTTCGAGAAGACTGCAAGAAGATTGTACTGAAGCAGACTGGTTTGATTAATACCATGTTGAAGAAATTCAGGATGGAAGACTGTAAACCAGCCTCGATTTCACTCCAACTTAACGAAAAAATGTTACCGGCTCAAAAATCTGAAGAGGCGTTCCCATACAGGAAGCTGATAGGATATCTCTTATTCCTGGCCAGAACCACACGTCCCGACATTTCATTTGCAGTCGCAAAACTTTCTTAATTTACCACATGCCATGATGAGGCTCACTGGAAGCTCGCGAAAGGAATTCTACGATATCTCAAAAAGACTATACTTCTAGGACTAGAGTACAAGAAAGGAAAAGAAGTAAAATTGAATGTATTTACAGATTCCGATTACGCTGCAGATATCATTCAGAGGAAATCTACAACAGGGTTCGCCTTCTGTGTCAACGACTCGCTCATAAGCTGGAGTAGCCAGAAACCGTGGTTGCACTCTCTTCAACGGAAGCAGAGTATGTCGCTCTTGCTCATGGTGCAAAGGAGGCAATAAGGCTACGCGTCCTTCTAGAAGAACTCGGTTTTCCACAAACGGAAGCGACGTTAATCTCAGTAGACAACCAAAGCGTCATCAGATTAGAGCAAAATGCAGAATTTCATAATCTGTGGAAGCATATCGACGTTCGATATCATTTCACACGAACATTGATTGAGAAAAAAATATAAATCTCCTATGTACCTACAGAGAATCAACCGGCAGATATCCTCACAAAACCTTTGATCAAGGGAAAGCATCAGAAAATGTGCCATCTAATTGGAATGGTGAGAAACAGTGAAGATCCCAAGGATACAGAACGCAGGATTACTTCAAGCAAAGGATCAAGAAGTTTCCTCACGTTTGGACTAATGCTATTTCTGTGTTTCACAGGAAACCTGGTATCCACAGTATCAGTTCAAAATTCTCAGCCTGTACTTTGGCGTCCTAGTGTGATTCCTATGACAGCTGGTGACAATAGAGTATATCTAAGAGTCAGACTACTGAACCCTTGCGATATCATGACGAAAAAAGTTTTCATGGCGAT
>NIPM01001888.1:6788-19636 GCA_002738285.1 Holacanthella duospinosa
GACAACACACCAATTGTTGACAAAATGATGTTGAACAAGATGTACACCAACATCGACACCACACCAATTGTTGACAAAATGATGTTGAACAAGATGTACACAACCGTCGACAACACACCAATTGTTGACAAAGTACTGTGGAACAAGATGTACACCACCGTCGACACCACACCAATTGTTGACAAAATGTTCTGGAACAAGATGTACACCACGATGGACAANACAAAGTACTGTGGAACAAGATGTACACCACCGTCGACACCACACCAATTGTTGACAAAATGTTCTGGAACAAGATGTACACCACGATGGACAACACACCAATTGTTGACAAATTCTTCAACAACATGTACACCAACAATGTCAACGGACAAATTGTCAACCCATTTTTCAACAACATGTACAAATACAACACAATGAATACTCCAGTTGTTGATCAAGTCACACCAATGAATCCATTTTTTTGGATGAACAAGGTCAACGGTCAGGTCAACTACGACGAAGTAGTCCGCCAAATTCTTGGACAGGAAGACAAAGTTAACTTCCAAGGGTACAACTGGGACAAAGTCATCAAGAACACAGTCTACACTGTAGAAAAACCAGAAGAGGTGACTGAGGTCAAAACTGAGGTCAACATCCCTGTAACTAAGGTAATGAGAAAATACATTATGCCACAATTTTTATATTTCTGCATTATTACTATTATTGACGTTGCAAAAAGTAGAGAATACATCGGTCTTCCTCTACTCTATAAATTCTTAGAGTAAATCAGCAAATATTGTAACTATAATTTGAGCATAGTTAGTTGCAACTAGAATTATTTTTTGGTACAGATTGATGAGAGTCCGATGGAAACGATCTTTGCTAAAGATGACTTCTTCAAAGATGTTAAAGTTGACTTCGTCAAAGATGACATCAAAGAGGCTCTTATCAAGAAATTTTTGTTAGAGAACATGACCCAAGGCAAGAAAACCTTCGGAATGAACCGATTCACCAAAATGACTCCAGAGGAATACCTTCTCAATAAGAAAATGATGGAAATTCGTCATTATGGTAACCAAATCCCAACCACCTTCACAAACACCATGGGGTCACCAATGAAATTTGTCTACCCAACAGAACAAATTGTCGGATAAACTAATGTCAAACTAAACTGCCAAAATGTATTTTCTTCATTTCTTGTTTTTCTGTCAAAGGATTCCTTACTAGCCTGTGTGAATTCGTGAAATCGTATATGCAAGTAATTGCATCAAAAAATAAATCACTATAAATGCATTTTAATCACTTTCCAATTTGCACATTCATTCTATATTTTCAGCAGATTTAAAAGTTCAGTCTAGAATATTCACAGACTCTACTTGTGTAGTCACTAACTAGTTTATAATACTCTATGAAAATCCACTGATGAAAAACGCATTATAAAAGTTTCAACGCATTTCGAAAGAGTTAGACCAATTATCATGCCCGAGGTCGGGTAATGATAAGTTGTTAGACTGTTAGGTTGTTAGGAAGTGCGGGGTGGAGTTTGAGGCATGGGCTATCCTGCAGTGAAAACCCTATATCGATCGACCCATTGTTTATCAATATATTCGATATTTAACATGTAAATTCCCATAAGAAAAAAAATTGAGTTTTGGGAGAAAAAAAACTAGGTCAGAGTTGACGGATGTGGCTCATCTTCGAATTTGTCCGTTCTCAGTGATCGATTAGTGAAAGCCGTATCTCGATCCGTCAATTAGTTTTTGAGTCAGAGCAAAGACGGACGGACGGACAAGACAGATCTATAATGTGTTTGCAACACATAATAAAGATTATAAAAATAATCTCATGATTTAATTATCAGAAAATTCAAATTGCTATTGTAGTGACTGTGGAAACTTGATTAATTCCGAACAGAATAAAATCAATATGGTATACTCTAAATGTAAAATTCGTTTTTAATTTTCGTCCTTAACGTTTCGAAGTAGCAGCTTGCTTTGTTAGCAGATGCCTAGCAGTGGAAAATATAGTGTGAGACAAAATGTAGAGTAGCCTGTGTATTTCTACACAAGAACATGAGTCCTTTCTTATTTCACATGAAAGTTTTGGTTTAGACGCATACTTGTCATTGTCTCTGGGGTTGAAAGCCTCTCTTGGCTACTGTAAGAGTACGAGTCTCCACACATCTAACCACCGGGCGACCAATTCACTAACAAACCTAGGGAACAAACCCGGAATCTGTTGAAGGTAACTTCTCCGGGTTTGTGAATACCTAATTCAGGACGAGAGTTAGAAAGAGGTCAACAGACCCTCTCAACTTACCCGGCTTTATGAGGTTTGTTTAGGGTGTATAAGCTGGGTTTTGTCCAAGTGGATTCTTTAACAAGAGAATAGGCGGAGGAATATACCAGAATTTGCAAAATATACCTGAAACAGTTCCCATGCTCTGGAGAAGGGTTACTTTCGATTAGTTGGACCATTTTAGTTTCAGTGCATTATTAGACACGTCAGTTTCATTGTTTTAGTAGACATATGTTAGTTCCAGTGCTTTAGTAAACTATGATTTTTAACAAAGGAAGTGCCAACTGATAAACGTGCGACGGAAGGAAACTAAATACCATATAACTTTACTACTTTAAGATACTTTCTTAAAGTAGTATCGGTGATTCTACACTGGAGGTCAGAATTTAGTACACAGAAAGAGGAATGAGATAGGTTGTTCAATTCCTTCTCATTTTTTCTGCATGGCTTTTACTGTTAAAACTTTCTTCATGTGTACTAAATTCTGACCTTCAGTGTACACATCCATGCTCAAGTAATAACCTACTAGAAGTGTGGTTGGGAGGGGGGATGGAAAAAAGTATCTTAAAGTAGTAAAGTTATATGGTATTTAGTTTCCTTCCGTCGCACGTTTTCCTCCTCTGTACTCATATCTGTCGCTTATTGATAGACAGTTTAGGTGTAGAAGCATCAATTTCAACCATATGTTGCGGTCTAGACCTCAACCATATGTTGTGGTCTAGACCTCAACATATCATTGAAATTGGTGCTACTACACCTCCACACTCGATTAAGCTACAGGTGCGGGTGGAGAGAAACAAAAGGTGGGACGGAGGATGACTAAGTACCATACACCCTTACTTGTTGAAGATACTTACATCGTTTTTGGTCTGCTTCCCACCGACTTTTTTACCTCCCCAGCCACACCTCTAGTAGATTATTACTTGAGCATAGATATATAGAAGCACCGATTTTAACGGTATGTTGAGCTCAACACCGCAAAGTACCGTTGAAATCGGTGCTTCTACATCTCCACACTGCATCAATAACCTAGAGGTGTGGATGGGGAAGAAGCAGAGTAAAAACTATGTAAGTATCTTCAACTAATAAGGTTACATGGTAATTAATCATCTTCCGTCCCATCTTTTCTTCTTCCCCACCCGCAACTGCAGCTTATTAATAAAACGTGGAGGTGTAGAAGCATCAGTTTTAACCATATGTTGTGGTCTTGACCTCAAATATCGTTGAAATTGGTGCTACTACACTTCTACGTTTTACTAATAACCTGCAGTTGCGGGTGGGGAGGAAGAAAAGTTGGGACGGAAGATGATTAAGTACCATGTAACCTTAGTAGTTGAAATTGCTTACATCGTTTTTAGTCTCCTTCCTTCCGACTTTTCCTTCATCCCCAGCCACAGCTTTAGGTTATTGATGCACTGTGGAGATGTAGAAGCACCAATTTCAACGGTACGTTGCTGTGTTGACCCCTTCATACAGTAGAAATTAGTGCTTCTATATCTCTACGCAGTATTCATAACCTAGTTGACGTGTGGCTGCGGAGGAAAAAAAAGTCAGAAGGAAGCAGACCAAAAACGATGTAAATATCTTTAACTTAGTAGGTTACTAATTATTTAGTCTCTTTCGTCCCAGGTTTTCTTTTCCTCCACCCACACCTATAGCTTATTTAGTGTGGAGATGTACCAATGTGATGGAGACGCACCAATTTCAACATACCGTTGAAATTGGTGCTACTACACCGCCACGCTTTATTCATAAGCTACAGGTGTGAGTGGAGACGAATAAAAGGTGGGACGGAAGGAGACTAAATACCACGTAAACTACTAGTTTAAGATACTTATTTGGTTTTTAGTCTCCTTCCCTATGGATTGCTTCTTCCCCAACCACAACTCTACTAAGTTATTAATAAAGCGTGGAGAGGTAAAAGCACCAATTTCAACGGTATGTTAAGGTCGAGACAACAACCTACCATTGAGATAGGTACTCCTACATTTCCACGGTGAATAACAAGCTTAGGTGGGTGACGATAGAGGATAAGTTGGGACGAAAAGAGATAAATAAAAATTTATAGTACTTACTTTGTCTCCTTCCTTCACCATGCTCACTTCTTCTCCACCAGTAACTACAAAAATTGTGAAGTTAAATGCTTGTAGATTTACGGAGCAGCAATATCAACACTAGATTGAGCGAGTTGACCAAACAACTATTGACATTGCTGCTCCCTTCCTTCCTGTGACCTTAGATAAAAATTTTAACTAACCTGTAAATGTCCTGATTGATGTAGATGAGGTGTTGTTTGTGGTAGATTGGCAGGTACGTGGTTACAAATTCCACAACCACATTTCGTGTACGCACACTCCACCACAACATGTTTCTAAGTAGGTAGTGGAATTATTGCAGAAAACTTCACTCACCGTCTACACTGCCATGAGGTTACCTAGCTTACCTAAAGATTCAGGTATAGGGTATTGTCTCCACCCCCTTCCCGAATAAGGAGTTAGTTGAAGGTGTTGATAGGGTAAGTTGGGTATGTTTTAACCCGGGTATTATTAGCTTACCCCTAGGTATGTTAGTTAATTGATTCCCAGGCGATACAGAATCCTTCACACAATAGCCAACATAGCTTTGTGAATATTAGGTAAACAATACGCTCGGAATATTGAATTAATAAGGTACTTCCAAGTGCACGGACGATATAGTGAATCTACACACATGACATTCATCCTACTTTGCGTACTTGGATTGGGAACAGCAAGATATGACTCACAACCAGATCCACCATGTATTTATTATCTAGTCTGCGTTTCTCCCAACCTCCGAGCATCTCTTGTTCCCTCCAAAACGCCGACTTGATTAAAAAATGCGGTGGAATTTAAAAGTGTTAAAAACTATGTATTAACATTGTTGCTGCATGTTTAGGTTTATCTTGTACCTGAACTTAAACTTATTCAGCTTAACGGCACCTGAACCTGGACTTCATGTGTTATGTCTGCCTGAACTTTGCGTGCCAGCATTACTTATAGCTAGGGCCTGTGCTTGCAGAGGTGCCTTTGGAAAGTTTAATTTCCATTATTGTGTATTAAACCTACTGTTTTATTGCTTTTTGTGTTACCATTGTGAGACCAGTATTTCCAATACAAATGCACTGCTGCGGTCGGATGAATAGAAAATTAAGAAAATATTTTTATTGTGAAAACTGCGTCGGATCACACATTCAAAAAACTTCGCGAAAGCTGTCTATAATTTGAAAGAAACAGATTTTAGTATTATTGTCTATTATTGGAATAGAGACTTTACTATAAAGTGAAAATTAAAAATGTTTAAAGTAGTGTTGCTGCGTTCCACTGGACATTGGCCGAGTGGACTGCCTTCGAATAGCGAATACTTAGACGAATAATTGCAAACTTCATGTATATCGATTCTACATTTTATCTGAAGTAAAATTTTCTCCTAAACATCACATTATAAATTTAATTAGTGCTCTAAATTTTATGAAACTTCTTTTCCAATACTGATGGATTGTCCTGTGTCCATTAGTACAACCTGGTCACTTTCGCTTTCAGATATTTTAAATAATGGTTAATATTAAATTAAGTTACAATCTAAAATAATTAAACCAAACTTAACAGTGAAGTTTGAATTTGTTATTTTTTATCACTACATTTTACTTCACACTACCATAAAAAATATGTCAGAATTTTTTATTAATTTCGTTTACATGCAGTTGCATAGGAAAAATAAATCAAAATTCTTACACATTCGGCCTGGTATACATTACAATTTAGAGGTTTTTAGTCAATTAAAATTTGTGATGTATACGCTCGTTCTTTGATTCTTTAGATTTCACTCTATTAATCAGTTAATAAAAAACCAACATTTTACTATTCGATGGAGTTAAACCTCGAATACAGAAGCTTAGACTCGAAGCCAATTTCACTCGACGTATTCGAATGTTACAATATTCGCGGCATCGCTAATTTTTAATAATAATAATATTTTCATTAAGCTAACACGCTTTCGGCACCTGGTTTCTGTCACTAAGCGTTTCTCCAATTTTATTTGGTGACTTTATTTGTACTATGCATTAAAGGAAGCCATTCGTCTTAAGAAATAACGAAGACGGAAGCATGAAAAGTATATACAGAGAGAAAGATTAAGTCGGAGACATTACCCCTTCTGTTAACACATTTACCCATCCATTAGGCATGGGCATTATTTGCAAATTTTTACTTTATGAGTAAAAGTAATGCCCAACGCTGATGAGAGACCCGGCGGCTAAACATGGGGTAATGTCTCCTACTTAATCTTTCTCTCTGTATATATTATAAATGGATGTTACTTAAATCACTAGGCAATGTGAAAATGAAAGAACAGGAGGAAATTTAAAGATATCCGGAAGACAAAATAGGATTACGGAAAGGCAAAAAAACTCGCGGAATTCGGGAAGGCAGGAGTGTAATCAATCATAAAGCGGATAAAAGTGTTGCTTATTGATATACGCACAAGTCAAAATGCCGTCGAATCATATTATTTATTTATTTTTATTCACAGGATATCAGCCATCATTGTGCAATATATATGATGATGAAATCTACGGAAACATTATAGCAGTNTAAGTAGGTAGTGGAATTATTGCAGAAAACTTCACTCACCGTCTACACTGCCATGAGGTTACCTAGCTTACCTAAAGATTCAGGTATAGGGTATTGTCTCCACCCCCTTCCCGAATAAGGAGTTAGTTGAAGGTGTTGATAGGGTAAGTTGGGTATGTTTTAACCCGGGTATTATTAGCTTACCCCTAGGTATGTTAGTTAATTGATTCCCAGGCGATACAGAATCCTTCACACAATAGCCAACATAGCTTTGTGAATATTAGGTAAACAATACGCTCGGAATATTGAATTAATAAGGTACTTCCAAGTGCACGGACGATATAGTGAATCTACACACATGACATTCATCCTACTTTGCGTACTTGGATTGGGAACAGCAAGATATGACTCACAACCAGATCCACCATGTATTTATTATCTAGTCTGCGTTTCTCCCAACCTCCGAGCATCTCTTGTTCCCTCCAAAACGCCGACTTGATTAAAAAATGCGGTGGAATTTAAAAGTGTTAAAAACTATGTATTAACATTGTTGCTGCATGTTTAGGTTTATCTTGTACCTGAACTTAAACTTATTCAGCTTAACGGCACCTGAACCTGGACTTCATGTGTTATGTCTGCCTGAACTTTGCGTGCCAGCATTACTTATAGCTAGGGCCTGTGCTTGCAGAGGTGCCTTTGGAAAGTTTAATTTCCATTATTGTGTATTAAACCTACTGTTTTATTGCTTTTTGTGTTACCATTGTGAGACCAGTATTTCCAATACAAATGCACTGCTGCGGTCGGATGAATAGAAAATTAAGAAAATATTTTTATTGTGAAAACTGCGTCGGATCACACATTCAAAAAACTTCGCGAAAGCTGTCTATAATTTGAAAGAAACCGATTTTCCTATTATTGTCTATTATTGGAATACAGACTTTACTATAAAGTGAAAATTAAAAATGTTTAAAGTAGTGTTGCTGCGTTCCACTGGACATTGGCCGAGTGGACTGCCTTCGAATAGAGAATACTTAGACGAATAATTGCAAACTTCATGTATATCGATTCTACATTTTACTATTCGATGGAGTTAAACCTCGAATACAGAAGCTTAGACTCGAAGCCAATTTCACTCGACGTATTCGAATGTTACAATATTCGCGGCATCGCTAATTTTTAATAATAATAATATTTTCATTAAGCTAACACGCTTTCGGCACCTGGTTTCTGTCACTAAGCGTTTCTCCAATTTTATTTGGTGACTTTATTTGTACTATGCATTAAAGGAAGCCATTCGTCTTAAGAAATAACGAAGACGGAAGCATGAAAAGTATATACAGAGAGAAAGATTAAGTCGGAGACATTACCCCTTCTGTTAACACATTTACCCATCCATTAGGCATGGGCATTATTTGCAAATTTTTACTTTATGAGTAAAAGTAATGCCCAACGCTGATGAGAGACCCGGCGGCTAAACATGGGGTAATGTCTCCTACTTAATCTTTCTCTCTGTATATATTATAAATGGATGTTACTTAAATCACTAGGCAATGTGAAAATGAAAGAACAGGAGGAAATTTAAAGATATCCGGAAGACAAAATAGGATTACGGAAAGGCAAGAAAACTCGCGGAATTCGGGAAGGCAGGTGTGTAATCAATCATAAAGCGGATAAAAGTGTTGCTTATTGATATACGCACAAGTCAAAATGCCGTCGAATCATATTATTTATTTCTTTTTATTCACAGGATATCAGCCATCATTGTGCAATATATATGATGATGAAATCTACGGAAACATTATAGCAGTTGATTTATTGCAGTAATGCAGCACGTGTATTCCGCAGAGCGTGGTCCGCAATTGGCAGGATTCGGAGTACCTCTGAGGTAGAAGTTTTCTCGATCAAATGACTTGAATCCCTCTACAGTAGGGCACTTTACATTCCTTGTCATTGTATTCTGGCATCCGGTAGTGAAGCAGTTTTCTAAACCAAAACAAAAAAATTACCACAAATTATAAAAAAAAAACTATATTGCGACATTCGAAAAGGTACGCAGATGACTCCTTAAATTTGTTTCACCTTATATGTTTATTAAACTAGTATCGCATTTAGTTGTCAAATATATGGGTACTGCTTTTATAAAAACTTACTCAACAGCTTATTCAAAGAAAGGGAGTTAGATAATTCTTTCTTTAATTCTAATTTTATATGAACATGACATGGTTTATACGTTTTAATACAAATTGTTCCTTTGATACGTTAAATTGTCTCTATACAAACTAATTTGAAATTTAAGTTAGTCAATATTGGAACTATTATTGCCAATAGAAATCTGAGTGCTTTACCGTTAGAAATTCTGTAGCAATTTAATGCTTGGATATATTGATTTTTCGAATATAAAACTAACGGTAGACCGAAACTTGTGAAATATGTTTAGTTTATTTCTGGTATAGAAACAAAATGCGAATGACATTTACCATCTCCAGCTATCGCGCCGACAGCGAATATTACCACCACAAATGTTAGTATGATCACTTTCATTGCAACGGCAGTTAGAATAAGTTAACTCGGATTAACAAACAAGTCGACTATGGACAGTTCCAACAAATTTGCCTCTTTTANTAAACATCTTTTAAATTGGTAAAAGGTAGAAGATAAAATAATATTGTTTAAATAAGAAATTTTCAGTTGTACCAGAAATTAAGCCAAACAATGACGATCGCTCAAATTATACACTCTTAAGTAAGAAGCAGAAGCAATTCAAGTGGTATTAATATAGTTCACAAATCCGGACAGACAAAGCAACCCTATTATTCTCGCCAGTTCTTCTGTTCGTTGTCAGGAATGACGGCATTGCGGAAGACTGGCCTGAGTAATTGGCTTATCATAAAACCGCATGAAGTATATTAACCAAGAATAAACCACAGTAATAGACCTTAAATATAGCACTCACTCAAGATACAGATCATCAACCAGCTCAGCAGACAATGATTCGAATAGATGTAATAATTTGCGTTTTGTCACAATGATACTGGAGCCGAAAATTAAAACAAAATGACTCAAATTTGGCTGCGTCCACAAATATTTTTAGCTAACAATATATAGAAACCTTAGCAACTGTGATCCACCATTGAACTTATCCAAAGAAAGTTAATAAGGATTTTGCGATTGTTAATTCATCTTTCATCAAACAAATTGCATGATGTAATTCTAATATAAAGCAGATTGTTTTTTGTTGTAAGTTCTGGCATGTACCTGATTTGGTGAAAACAGGAATTTCAACAATTTCAAAAGAAAATTTCATTGTTCTTGGATTTTCCTTAGTATTATTATAAACATGTTACTGTTAGTAGCGTAGCAATTCAATCAAAAATTTTGAGAATTGAAACGTGGGTAAATTTCGAATCTCTAAAAAGTGGCTTGAGTGATATCTCTTCATCACAATCAAACCACAAACATTTTCTTTTAGGAATAATGAGCGAGCTAATCGCGTGTAGAAGGTTTTCCAAGCAATAACTTTTTCAGGAAGTCAAGCGTCGACCTTGCTTTTGCAAATGGGCACAAGCGGAGCGCTTGATCAAATTTGCCAGAGGTTTTAGAAGTGTATTATATTAGTAATAAGTGAATAAGGATAAAATATATCTTTGGCTTTGGGAACAACCTGCCTGCAGTTGGAACATAGCGACTTGAAGACATCAAAATAGTTTGTGTTCAAGAAACTATCTCCTTACTTGTTTGCTGGTTATATTGTATATGTCTACAAATAAAAGCGATATAACTTATTACGGTTCTGTTCAGGTGAAATTTTTATTTAAACTAGGATTAAAAGGTAATGAGAAATATAAAGCCATAATGAATGTAGAATTTCGAAGTATTTTCACTCAAACGTTCATTCGTTGTTCATTTGTCGTCCTAGTCAGTTTTGGGGAAATTGAATTCGACAAAAATGTACACAAGCTGAATAAACCCAATTGGTGTACCACGACAGGGAGTGTATCAATAGTGTGGGGTAATTGTAGAGAAGAAATGGATATCCGTTTTCCACTGTCGAAATATTTTGAAAAATTGTTTATATTGAATCACCATTGGCCCACGCTGTTTTTGTTGTTTTATAAGTAAAATTTAGTTTTTTTTTGGAGAATAGACTAAAACTAGTAAGACGTTTACCGAACGAATTCTGTCGAATGAAGCAGACAGAATACATTCTTAATGGTCAATATTAGTCCCAAATTCACAAAAGCATGTTAGCAAGGAAATCCGTAGCAGTCATCCAGTACGCTTATTTCATTAACAGCGTTTTTTCGAAAAGCCACATTCGTTTGGCGTACATACAACTACATCTTTATCGCTAACAGAATTTTGACTTTAGGTTTTTGGACATGGAAAATAGAACGAATAGGTATTAAAGTTGTTAAGGTACTTTTTCTTCTTAATTTTAATTTCGGGTTAGTGAGAATACTCCAACAAATTGAACTTTACAGTTCTTTGTGTTAACTTACTTAGAAGGTATGAAATAGCAAAGTAGTGTTACTAATTTTGTTCGCTATGAGAGTCTTCTCACAAGTATGAGTTATATATTATTTTTATAATTTTTGATAATCTGAAAAAAAACGTTAGAAAATTTAATCTGAATAAAGTCGTTTTTGCTTAATTTGATCTGTAAATATACATATTGCTTCAAATTAAATAAATTGTGTAATTCATCCTCTTAGAGCAAAAATTTAAAAGTATCAAGATTTATATTTTGAAATATGCGACGATTTCAGGGGCAAGATGCCTTTCTAATGGTGGTATTCAATTTCAANTCAAGATTTATATTTTGAAATATGCGACGATTTCAGGGGCAAGATGCCTTTCTAATGGTGGTATTCAATTTCAAAATTTTAGTTTTGTAAAGTTGGTATTTCATGGTAGAAAATTTATTTAACGATTGCGGCTAATCGAGAAATGATAAAATTTTGCCTTTTACATGCGGTTATGCTAATCAACTTGTATTTTTGTGGCGAATGTACATTCCATGTAGAATACGTTATACACAAGAACTAGTTTGGTATAAAACGACTATAATATTGATAAGTGTGAACCAAAAGTAAAAAATGNTACGTTATACACAAGAACTAGTTTGGTATAAAACGACTATAATATTGATAAGTGTGAACCAAAAGTAAAAAATGAGAGCAGCTAATCAGAAATTTAAGGTTAACAAATATGTTAAGTTGAAAGATGAATTGACATTAAAATAACACGAACAAGAATGTTTTTATTTAGCTCATTACTACTACATCAAAGTTGACACTAAATAAAAAAACGATTTACGGTGAATACAGAATCAAAGCTACAGAATTGATAAATTGACAAAAGCGAAAATTTGGTGATATACGTTGATCAACAAACACTAAACGTCGTTGAATTTATAATCATTTGAATATCGCATTACCAAGATCAAAAATTAAGATCTGAATATCTTAAGAATGTAAAGTGGCTAATACTTTAGTATTATACTTAATTAGTAGTCTTATATATATTAATACTAATACTTTAGCAAAAAAATTTACTTGGAATTATTTCAGATTCTTTACCACATCAAGTTATCAGGAACAATATATTCCCAGATTTACGAATCAACTGGTATGCAAGTTGTTATAAGAATCAAAGTCAGTGAATCGGTAAAGTCGTAGCATTTCTTTGTGAATGAACTAGGCGGTACAACGAGGGATGAAAACCAGAAAGCCCGTGTATACAATGGAATGATACTTTCTATGGAAAATTAACANGGCGGTACAACGAGGGATGAAAACCAGAAAGCCCGTGTATACAATGGAATGATACTTTCTATGGAAAATTAACAGGGACATCATTTTGGGACAAATAAACGGGGGATCCGAATTGTTTTGGCTGATTAAATGGCCGAGGAAGATATTGTTGAGGTTAATTTGAATGAAAACCTCATCCTGGCCTGCATGGCAAACAATTTTTCGG
>NIPM01001889.1:0-13734 GCA_002738285.1 Holacanthella duospinosa
AAATACATTGGCAAATTAATTAAAGAGTTTTAATATATGAAAATTTAAATAAAAGTATTTATTATGTGTATAAATTTTGGATGAATCTATAAATGCTCTTTAATTAGCTTCTAATCAGATAAATGCCATCAGTTCAAATTCGTCAAGATTTTTATCAGTATCAACTCAGCCTAATTTTAATATTATAATAGTGTTATCATTCATAACATTAGAATTAGTCTGGGTTCTTGAAGTAAAGTTATTCATGCTAAAGTAATAGTTTATTGAAATAAGTCCTTTTTTAAATATCTCTCTTTCTACTTAAATAGTCTTTCTTAGGATTCTTCTTCTTACCTTGGTTTTCTTTCCAGAACTTTCTTCATTATTTGAGATTAAATGGGAACTGTCATGAATTTCACTCATTAAATTGGTTTCATGAATTTGAGATGTAACATTTCCCTCCCCTCTCAAATCATTATTCTTCCCTGAATAAATTTCTTCTTTGCTAAAATACTTTCTTAAATTATGAGAACTGACTCTTTTAGTCTCCAACCCGTCTAATGAAACTATATCAACACTCCCATTATCATAATATCGTTCGACTTTATAGGGACCTTTCCATTTGAATTGTAACTTTGCTGACATGTTATTTCCAAGTGCACTATTGTAAAATAATACCAAATCTCCAGTTTTTATGTTTACGTCTTTGACTTTTTTGTTATAGGCACATGATTTTCTTAACTTATCGCCATCAATCTTAGATAGTGCATTAATTCGCATTTCATTAGCTTGGTCAATTGCGCGACTTCGGTCTTCGATGCTTATCGAGTCATGCATTCTTTAAGTTTTCATTTCAAGTTCAATCGATAATAAAGCTTTTTGGCCATATAGAAATTCAAAAGAAGTATAACCTAAAGATTGTTTAAATTGGGTGTTATAAGTTAATGCTACTGCATTAAGTAAACGATCCCAATTATCACTTCTACGATTTACGTACTTCTTAAGCATTCCTATAATTATATCGTTGGTACGCTCTACCAACCCATTGCACTGTGGGTGGTATGGCGTACGTTTTTGTGCTTAATTTTAAATGAATCATTAAGTTTTTTAATTAATTCGGCCATAAAATGACTTCCTTGGTCAGATACAATCTCTACCGGAACGCCAAATTTACAAATAATTTGATTAAACAAGAATTTCGCATTTTCATTAGCTGTTGCGTGTTTTACTGCCTTTAATTCTACCCATTTCGTCATATATTTGGTACAACAAATTATATAGGAATTTCCTTTTTCAGTAATAGTGATAGGCCCAATGTAATCTATTCCCCATTTTTCCATCATTGACATGGGGTAAATAGGCGTGATAATATTTTGCTTTTGATTTCTTTTCGGTTTTGAAAACTGACAGATCTCATAAGTTCTAGAATAGATATTACAATCCTTAAAAATAGTTGGCCAAAAATATCCCAAATTAATAATCTTTTTAGCTGTTAACCAACCTAAAAAGTGACCGCCACCACATAGATCGTCATGCATTGATTCCAATAATTTACTAGCTTGTTCCTTATTAATAACAATTTTAATCCATTGTAGGCTTTATAACACAAAGTTTCTTTTTCTGACATATATTTCTTACAAAAATGTTGAATCCTTTTTGCCATAAGGTTATCAACTGGAAGATGCCATTTCTAAGAAATTCTTTAATTTGATTTACAAAATTATCGCTATCCGAAATGTACCAAAAATTTTCATCTTTAAAATTTGTTTCATTACCCTCTCCCTCTTCTGAATTAAATTCAATAATTCTGCTTATTCCATCGGTGTTTCCATTACATTTGCCTTGTCGGTATTGAATTTTTGGAGCATCGGGCGATTTGCGTTGATTTTTAAAATTACGAAATTTCCAAAATTTTAAACCCTAAAATGAAATTCAATATTGGAAGATGACGAAATTGAAAACATAATCAAAGAAATAAAAGAAAAAAGGACAAAAGAAGGCAAGATTTGTGGAGGAAGTATTAACTTAATAGGAATAAAAAAGGAAACTATTTCTTGTCGATCAAAAGGTTGTAGAAAAAGATATAATATTTGGGAAAACACGATATCTTTTCATATAAAAATAAAAAAAGAACAAGTAATTGAAATATTAGATTTATGGATGCAAAAGGCACCAAAAATTTCAATATCATATATTACGAGTCTTGATGAAAAAACTATATGGAGAATATTGTTAAAATTGGAAAAGTATATTGTCCCAAATTATTATGAAAATTTTGGAGGAAAAGATAGAATTATAAGAGATAGATGAATCAAAATTTGAAAAAAGAAAATACAACAAAGGAGATCCTGTTGAAGTGTGTGGATACTAGGAATGTTAGAAAGAACAGGGGAGAAACGAATAAAATTAGTTGTTATAGATGATAGAAAGAAAAATACATTAAATGAAGAAGTAGCCATAACAATTAAAAAAGATTCCATATTGTATACTGATGGCTGGAAAGGATATAATGAATTGAAAAATGAATATAAAGTACATGGAGTAGTAAATAATTCGAAAGAATTCGTTAATAAAGAAACAGGTGTTCATACAAATGCAATAGAAGGTAATTAGTATGGAATTAAGATGCAAGTGCCATTAAGAGATACCACAAAACAAAAAGTGAACTTATTTCTTGTTCAATATATGATTTTAAAAAATGAAAAAAATCATAAATAAAATATTTATTTTAATTTTTGACATTTCTTTTCTATTTTAAATAAGTTTATCATTTTTGAATTTCATTTTAGGGTTTAAAATTTTGGAAATTTCGTAATTTTAAAAATCAACACAAATCGCCCGATTAGTTGCGTTTTTATATGAGAACATAAGCTCATCTTAAAAAACATAACTTCCAATTTTCTCAAAACAGAGTTAGGAGGATAATTTTGCAAATTGTTATCACCAAAACTCAAGACTTTTAGAGATTTACAAGCTAAATCCGTTTTACTAGGTATTTCATAATTTGTATTGAACTTTTTCACTTTTTTTCGAGTCTTAATATTTATACTAAAAATAAATCATAAATCAGCTACCATTATCGCCTTTTTGACACTTTTAAATGTTTCACTAACTCTTGCAAACAAAAAATTAATTACATCATAATCTCTATGTGTTCCCATTCCATATGAACCATTTCCTGATACAGTATAATGCAAATTAACTTGCACATAACTACTGTATTTTACAAACTTAAACTGAGCCACTGTGATGACTATATTAGGGGATAACAGGAATCCAGTTGATGTCTCTTTTCCTAACGTCACATAAACAATATTTGGATGATGTGATCTGGCTGGTCTTCCGTTATATATTATTTTTATTAATTTCTTTGTTACTATACTTGCAATAAATATTATCAATTTCATTCTAGCTTGTTTTCATTAGAGTTTCTTGTTTTTATAGAATTTAAAAGGGTTTGTAGTTCTTGGCTTTGGATATACTTTAGATTAAAAACCTGGAATTTTATATTCAATATCATAATAAACGCAAAATTTTATATTATTTTTCACAACGCATTTTATCAGCTACTTTTATATTATTCATGAGGAAAGTTTGAGAAGATACCAAGTAGAGATTGATAGACTTAATCAGGTGATATAATCTTTTGATATGCTTTTTTGTATAAGCCTCACATAAAGTCCTGAAAGTTGGGCTCGATTTTGTATTTTGTTTGTTTATATTTACTAAAAAATAGATGATTTTCTTGTTTTTTTGATTTATTTTTTTATTAATTAGAGTATTTTTCTCGATTATAATTTCTATAAAAAGCCAAAAATATTTTTCGATTTTTAACAAATTTAGTAAAATGGAAATTAAAGATAGACTCTATTTTAGGATACTTGTGTACAATCACTTTAAAGATGATAAATACATTTCTGAAATTCATGAAGAATTCATTAGATTATACCCACATACCCATCCTTCAAGATCATTTATTTGCAACTGGATGCTACGTTTTGAACTTGGCTATACTTTATTTGAAGATGAGCCGTGTTCTGGAAGGCCTCTAAATACAGAACCAAGAAAGTATAATTCCAAAATTCTACGAATTATAAATGAAAACCCTACTATATCTACTAGAATATTAGCTGGAGTTATGAGCTTTTCTATGACTAAAACTAGAGAATATATTAATAATAACCTTGGACTTAAAAACATTTCTTGTAAATGGGTTCCCTTTTCTCTTAATCAAGATCAAAAACAAGCTCGTATTGATTTTTGCAATAACTTTTTGAATAAGTATGGAGATATAGTTAAAAAAATTACCTATAACCTAGTCAGCGGGGATGAAACATGGCTAAGATACTATGATCCACTTTTTGGACCGCAATCCAAAGTTTGGGCCGGAAAAAATTTTCCGCCACAACCAATTACTAAAAAATCAATGGCTAATAAGAAAATTATGGTGTGTGTATTTTTTTCTAGAAAATGTGTGGAAACCATTACTTTTCTTGATAAAGGAGATAAGGCCAATGCGATGTGGTTTAAAGAGTCATGTATTGAACCTTTACTAAAAATGGGAAAATTCGGGTGTGAGAGATTCTGTTTTAAATTTGGTTATACATTTTGATAACGCACGGCCACATACTTCTGGACTTGTAACTAACTACATAAATGGTAAAGAAAGAGTAAAAAGACTAGAACACCATCACTATAGTCCAGATTTATCCCCGTATGATTTTTGGCTGTTTCCTACTATCAAAAATAAAATGAAAGGCGATATTTATCTCTCTGACGACGAGCTTTTTGATGCTTTTAAATCAAACATCGATTTATTAGAACCTGAAGACTTAAAGAAATCATTTTTAGAATGGATTAAAAGATGTCAAATTGTTTTATCTAAAAATGGTAATTATTATTAACTTTTACTTTTAAAAAATGCCAAATGTATAAATTTCATGTGGGGCCTATAAATATCATTCGCGCCACTTTTATTAAAAATGCGATGAGCATTTGATTTATATAGGAAAAGTGGTAGCTGAGAAGTTTCTCAGAAGATCAAAAGTTTAAACTTTGAAAAATGGACAAAAGAAAAGAAGCACAAATTGGAGGTGCATTAATCAAAAAGAGTAAAGCCGAACCAGAAGAAGAGAAACGAACAATATCTGTAAGATCCAACACTAAATCTTCTGAAGGTGCTGTAATTAGAAAAGTAGACCAGGAAAATTATCATTTTTGTATAGATTATGAGAACTTCGGGTTTAAAAGCACCAATAGTGCAATTAACTGGTCATCAAGTTTAATCTCTTTTATTTATTTAAACTAGAGTGAAGTTCTTAGTTGTAAATTTGATCCTTCAGGTAAATTTATTGCTTCATCATCATTCGATAGAACGATATGTAATTAATATTAACCCCTGATAAATCTATAGTATTGTGGAAAGTATACGGAGATTGTGAAAACTGTGGAATTATAGAAGGCCATAAAGGTGCGATATTAGAAATACAATGGTCTGAAGATTCAACGTATCAAATAATTTTTAAATGTCAAAATTTTATAGTCAATTATATAGCTGTAGTAGCGATAAAACATTAGGAGTATTTGATCTTTCCACTGGAGATAGGATTAAAACATTTAAAGGGCATTCCAAAGTCGTTAATAGCGTTTGCCTCCAAAAGAAATTTGCAGGTCAAGGTATAATTGCTTCAGGTTCAGATGATAGAACTGTTAGAATCTGGGATTTGAGATCTAAGCATTCAGTTATTACTCTTGATCATACGGAATTGAATGTATCAGCATTTCAAGTTACAGGTGTTGATTTTTCGTTAGCTGGCGAAACGCTTTTTGCTGGTAATTTGGATAATAACATTTATGTAATTTACTATTTTTATTATATTTTAGGCTTGGGATATTAGAAAAACACAAGTCGCATATACATTAAAAGGGCATACCGACACAATTTCTGGCTTACAAGTCAATTCTGATGGAACACAATTATTATCTAATTCTTTTGATAATTTAGGTACTTTATTATAATTTATATGAATTTAGTGAAGGTATGGGACATTAAGCCATTTTCATCTAAACCTAATCGGATACTAAAAGATTTGAAAGGAGCACCACATGGATTTGATAAAAATTTAGTTCGTCCATCATGGTCACCCGATTCTTCCCAAGTCGCTTGTGGATCTTCGGATCGATCCGTTGTCGTTTGGGATGTCTCGTCGGCCGATAATACGGGGAGGATCTTGTACAAACTTCCGGGTCATAAAGGTGTTGTTACAGAAGTCGATTTTCATCCAAAAGAACCGATCCTGGTCTCTTGTAGTCATGATAGAACGTTGTTTTTAGGTGAAATTTGATTTTTTTAATTAAAGTAAAACTTTATTATCTTCATTTTTATCTCAGAACTTTATTGGTGATTGATTTTTTTAATTTGGTCCATTGAACGAAGAACCTGAATTTGGTAAAGGAAACTTGCGTTGTCATTGTGATATTTAACTCTATAGCCGTTATAGCCTATTTTGCGCAATTTAAAATCATTACCATAAAACCAAAAGGAGCTAAAGGAGATTAACCCAAAGGAAGAAAAAACAACCAATCAGGGATGATTCCCAAACAAAAGGTTAAATTTGGACATATTATTTTACTGGAAAAGCGTGGGTAAATTTCGGGAGTTTGTTTGCTCATATGACATTGTAAACAATTTAATATTTTAGATGTAAAATACTAGAATAATTGATTTATAGATAATGTTTTTTATCGTAAGAGATTGTCCAAAATTCACAAAAATGACATGCACATGATTTTGGCTTTTGGATAATGCTTCAACCGCATTTAGTATAAAGTTCTTTGTTGATCTTTGCGTTTATAGTTAATAAAACCACAACTATAAAGAAATATTAATTTATATCAATAAACTAAAACCAAACAATACAAATTGAAATAAACTTTTTATCATTTTTCATTTTTGATTCTATCTTTTTTGGTAATAATTTTCATTTTACAAATTCTTAAAAAGTCATGCTTAACGTATCGGAGCACACCGAAGATACAACACCAAGAAGAACCAAATGCTTATCGAAAGCAATACGAGACTCACAAGTAACATATAAAAATCTTAATGTTTTATAGTATAATCCGGATTTCCCAATATTTTTCTCTGCATTACCAAAAAGATTTGAAAATGATAAAACATTAAACCGCTTATCCAAATATCGGAACTATACAACAAGCGAAGGATTAGGTCTCAATTACACTACTACTTCTGTGCCTATAGTTGAAAGGAAGTCACAATTAACACCTAGAAAATCCAAATCGAGAAGGAAGCCTAATTCCGTCTATGTGAATAACAACCCATTTAAACTCGAAGAAAATGAAATAGAAGCCACACCACGACCATATGAATCACCACCTATCACATCTAAACCATTAGCTGAAGTTCAAGATTATATAATTAAGAGGGATTTAGGTCAAGGTACTTTTGGTTCTGTTAAATTAGCAGAACATAAAAAAACTAAAGAGAAAGTAGCAATTAAAATCATCCTCAAATCGAGTATAAAAACTGAACGTGCAAGGGCTAGGATAGAACAAGAGTTGAAATTATTACCCCTACTAAAACATCCCCATATTGTCAAAGTAATTGAGGTTATTGAAGATGAGGATAGATTTATGATTATTATGGAATATTTGGAATCAGGTGAATTGTTTCATTATATAGTGAAGAATAAACGTGTAAATGAGCGAGAAACACGTTATTTCTTCCGACAAATTATATCAGCTCTTGATTATTGTCACACAAATAGTATCGTACATAGGGATGTGAAGCCTGAAAACCTTAGCTTGGACGATAATATGCAAATTAGATTAATCGATTTTGGGTTTGCTACCTTTTTTGATTTAGATGATACTCTGAATACTTTTTGTGGTTCTCCTTATTATGCATCACCTGAAATGATCAAAGGAATCGAATATACGGGACCAGAAGTCGATATTTGGTCCTTAGGGGTCACGCTATTCACTATGCTATCGGGTAGATTGCCTTTCAACTCTTGTAACATCAAGATGTTTCAAAAACAAGTCATTAAAGGAGAATATGAAATGCCAGTTTATTTTTCAAAAGAAGTGAAGGATTTATTGTCCAAGATGTTACAGGTTGACAGGACTAAACGGATTAGTATGGAAAAGATTCGATGTCATCAATGGACTAATTTGGGCCATTCGGACCTCCCACCTTCTTATCTTAATATTAGACCTCCGATTGTGAGACATACTAATCAACAAACTTTGTTAGAATTGGAAAGATTTGGTTTCGATTCATCAACTGCTAAGATCAAACTGTTGATATCAGAAAAGAAAGCAAGCACCATTGTAAATTTATATCATCTTATCGAAGAATCCAACTCTCAAAATCTAAATTCTTTAAAATTGGATAAGAAACGTGAATCGAGAAAAATTATCCTTAATGGTCCTAATGCTGGTTATTATGAAAATACACCTGATTATGAGAAACGAAATTCAAGGAGCTTTAGTATAGACACAACGAGAGATTCTACAGATTTATCTAATGTAAATGAAGAATATATTACTAAAGCCGGTAGATCATTTGATTCTGTTTCACGAAGGTCAACAATACCGAACATCATACCGATTAAATTTGATGGTCATACCAATAATGAGGAATGTAATAAATCTGATGAGTTTGATAAGAAGAGTATCATATCGAAAGAGGCTAAAGAAGGTTGGTTTACTGGGTTATTTAATGTATCCGCTGTATCGGATAAAACTTATCAACAAATTTGTCAGGAAATTGAACGAGTGTTGACAATTTATTCAGTCACTTACATTAATTTGGAAAATAGATTCGTTTGTGAATTGAAGAATCAGAGTTATAAACTCCAATTTGAGATTAAAATTACTGCGAAGAATCGATCTGATAAAGGTGCTGGGTTTAGGTCGAAATCTCTCATTCAATTCAGGAATTTGAAAGGCAACCCTTGGAATCATAAAAAAATCTGTTGTAAGTTAATACAGAGAATGTATCTTTGATTTTTATATGATCTTTTGTATCTATAATAGTACTTTTTTAATAAATAGTTTTCATAATCTTTAATTCTCCTAATTCAGTCCCAAAAACTAAATCTTGACTTCCTCGTATAAATTTCACTCGTCTTATTGAGGTTCTTTTACTTGAAGGAAGGATATTAATCTTCTTGATTACCTGAGATGTATTCAAATTATAGAGGACTAGATTTCCATTATAATCTGCAGAAACCAAAATCTCAAATTCAGAAGAGAGATCAAATCCAACATCAGAAGCATTACAAAAATGAGCCGAAAATCTTTTATTCTTATTCAATTTTGGTTTTTTATCTTTAAACAATTTATATTCTGCGATATAATTGCCATGAGTTTGCAAATAAAACTTATCGCTGTTTAGAGAAACTTGTATGTTGGTAATTAGGTAAGATTCCAACCAAAAATTATCAAAACAAGTCTGACCCTAATCAATCATTAATTTTTGAAGTTACTGTTTTTAAATATCGTACTGATAAAGATCTACCAAAAACTTGTTTTGATATATTCGAAAAAGACGCTATAAACCTGCCTTTATCAAGCATATCCTCCTTGAAAATGTCTTCTTTTGAATGTATAAATTTAATATCTACTACACTTCCTAAATTAGCAACAGAGATAGACCATATAAATCTATAAATAAATTAAGATAGTTAGAGAAACGTAAATTCGGATAAATCAAATAAGCAAATAGTAGATTTACAACCAATTAATAATAAATCTCCCGAAACATTGGTTGAAGTTACTTCATATTTGATTTCTACTTTCTAGTCGTTATTAATGGAATGAGTACATTCGTAATTTCTTTTTTAAAGTAATCAAACAAAACAATTTCGTTCTTAATGGTGAACAGCAATATTTGATCCAAATACCAGTTACAAGAATAGCATTTAAATAAGTCTATATTTAATTATGAGAACTTTACTTTTATCTAATGTAATAAGATTTTGAAATTCGTATCCTAGTTCTGTATCACAATAACTTATCATTGTTATATGTACATTGCCTTGGTTATCTAATATTAATAAGTCTTTATCTAAAAAATATTAGACTTGTATGAAACATTTAGGATGAAATTTCAAATCAATTATAGCACAATCGAAATTGATAATTTCTTTTCCAATTTCACTAATTAGACAATAATCTACCGTTTTAATATCATTAGACTGAATATCTTTCCTTCGATAATCTATTATTTGGGTATTTGTTGAATCTTCATCTGAAGAATAATCAACCAAAGCTCTTTTCATAAAAAAGTTCAATTAAATGACAAAAGAACAACTAGAAATTTATTTAGCCAGACAAATCATGCAAAGCGACACAAACAAGTGCCTTATGATGCCCAGTATAAGTCCTTATAACCGAGCCAGAATTAATATCCCACAATCTGGCTGTGTTATCCGATGAAGCTACAACATAATCTAAAGATAAAAACCTGTAACAATGTAAGCGGAGTCAGCCGAGAAGGCACAATCCCAAATCCATTTCTGATGACCTAACAAGGTTTTCATTAGTTGAGATTCATCAGTTTTTAAAGACCATAATTTCAATGAACTATCGGCAGAACAAGTAGCCAAATATCTATCCACAAATACATATAATGTCAGTGAAGATACTCGTTGTTTGGACTGATCTGGAGTTTGGTTAAGTATTTCGTGTGTGCTGCAAATTGATGTTTCAATTCTAATTCTCTCAAATGATCAGCTTGGTAATAATAACAATTAGCCTACCAAATAAATCAACACCTATGTGATACTTTATTCGAACCAACGACAATTTTATTGCCATCGCCCGAAATAGAGACCGATTTTAGCGGCGACCCTTCTTCTGGGAACTATAAAGCCAAAATTTAGAGATATGTGGGTAAGACTATTTCTCTTATTGGGTCGTTAAGGTTGAGATCCCAAATAGAAAGCCTACCATTATGATCGCAAGATATAATTTCAGCTTGATTAGGATGAATTACTACATCATTAACTAAGCTCTTCAAATCGTAATTGCGTTGAACCACGGGCGTCCTTTAATAACCCCAAAAAATCAGAGATGAATAGAGAGGTTTGGGATACCTGAAGTCCCAAATTTTGATCGTTCCATCTTCGCTTGAGCTTACTAACCATTTATCTTCATTTTGGAATTGCAAACCTGTAATATTATTAACATGACCTTCCAGAGTCAAAATCTAATAATGTACATGAACAAATTTTAGAAATAGGCCAGGAGATACTGGACTAGGATTAAGTGAATTGATATTGAATAATTTGATATGAACATGGCCTAAAGAATACGGTCAAATTTAGATACCCGCAACAGCTAAAATAGTTCTATCATTTGATATCGCCATCCTATTAATTTGCTACTCAGATGAAATAAATATAAATTTAGGCTACTGATTCTGGGTGTTGTAATGTACGTGTACAAACACCACTTAATGCATCCCAAAATCTTATTGTGTGATCATAACCTGATGTGACTAATATTACTGGTTCAGGTTCTTCCTTTACGTTTTTTGGTTTCCGATAATCGCTTGTGTTGCTCATTTCAAAAAGTTTCTTACAATTTGAAATTTTTCATCAGAATTGAAAACGAAGGATTTAGATACAAACTTGAACGAGTCGATAAAAAAGGAATTATAATTAAGAAAAAGAAATAAAGTTTATCCTCTATTTGGACAGTCTTTTAATATCTTTTGCTTTTTCTTAAGGTTGGCATATAAGAAACCTGGATCTTTTCTTTTCTTCCCTCTAGAAGCACGAAGAGTTGGTGCACAAGTCATGATGAGCTTACCATCCAAAATAAAGTTTTCATTCTTCCCTAAGCCGTTTTGGGATTTCAAACTAAATAAATTCGAAATGTTCTCCAATTCGAGTTGTAGATTCATAGCTAAATTACCGTTGTTGTAAAACTTAAAGTTTGTGAGTATCCTATTAGACGCTATTTGGTAATATGATATTTTGGCATTAAGGCTATTAATTAAGTCAAATGAAGCGGGTAATGCTCTTCTAGCTCCCTCTGCTAATTCCTTAAGCTTGAAGGGTATTTTTCACTATAATATTATAGGTAATAACATAATTGAATTTGATATTATCGTATTTTCGGAATCCATTAGTCAACCTTTCGTTACATAATCGTTTGTATTCTGCCACAAGCTTTGTGTAATCCACTGGAATGATGACATTACTCTTAATCTCATTTTTGTGGGAATCAATGCCATCTATCAAAGTTTCCACACTGGAAAAAACGTCAATTGATGCACGGTCGTTATAAGTGTCACTGTGTTCTTTTAGATATTCAACAACGTTTAAAATATTAATGTTATTGGTGTATAGATTGAAAAAATTGGGACCTAATAGATGTTTGTATAAATCAGTCTTTCTTTGGTCATCTAGAAATTGTTTCTTGACATTAGCATGCTCTTCAGCTTGATACTTCACAAGCTTCATGTAGCAATTATCGTTCTCCGACTTCAAATGACTCGCAATCCGCTGTTCTCTAACATCAATTTGATTCGCTATGTCTCCTAATACATTTTCAAGTTTGAAGGTCTTGATTGGCACTTTAAAATTGGTTGTTAGTTGATCCAAAGGTTTGGCCAATTGTCTTATGTGATAGAATATCGTGTTTATGATGGTATCCAATTCATCTAACAATCTTATTTTGTGTAATGCATCATCTATAACTAAACTTAGGGCATTATCGATTTCGGTTGGATTCAATGAATTTACATCAAAAGTATCTATGTTCAACATTAATATTTTCATTATAATGTCAACCTTGAATTTCTGGTCCAAATCTTCTTTCATATTCTGATTGATCGAAGCAACCTTTACTCCAATAAAAGTATAAATTTCATCTCTATATTCTAATTTTTTTGTAGATCTTTATACTTCTCATATGTTTACTGGTAAATAGTTGAACACGAGTGAACTTCATTTTCAAAGAAAACCGAATGAAGTCTAAATGATATTTAATAGATTCGCATTTTCATTAACTATTGAAATATATAACATTGAAAGTAAGGCATAAAATATTAAACACATTCAACTATAAGGAATAAATCTATATTTTTTTCAGTGATGGGACATGAAAATTCATGATTTTTATTACGCCGTTTCACGCAAAGAGGTAAAGGAAAAAATTTAAATAAAACATTTATTATGAGACATAAAAAGATGAAACTTTTTAGTTTATATATATGAACCTTCTACTTTTATTACATCGCTCCATCTTTCAGCTAGCTGCTGAATACCATTCATATGAACTCTTTATATTAAGTTTCTGGATAATACTCTCTAGTTGTAATTCCGACTCTTCCCAATTGTCATAATCATTTTTTCTTTACTTTACCAAAACAATTAAAATCAGATGGACTTATATCTGGACAATATGGAGGATGATACCAAGTGCAGATTTTGTTATCATCAAAAAAATCCATTACAAGATTTAATTTATGAGGTCTTGCATTATCCTGTAAAACCATAGGATACTTGAATTTCTTATCAGGTAGCCATATTAGTAAAACTTCATTAATAAAGCCTATATAGACTTCTGAANAAAGCCTATATAGACTTCTGAAGTTACCGTCTCATTAGGTGAAAAAGCTTCCAATATGCAACACCATTATAATTCATTGCTAGTATAAGCATTCTTTTTCTCCGATAGTTTGATTGTGCTACAATTTGTGGTGGGCTTTCGTCCTTA
>NIPM01001891.1:0-13727 GCA_002738285.1 Holacanthella duospinosa
AGAAATTCAAAATTCTATTCAAAAATATTAAAATCGAAGAATTTGCACCCGATGTTTAAGGTTGAAAATGGAGATGTGTACAATGGAACAAGGAAATGCTTAATTGAAACGGAAACAGCTCAAAAAATTAGAAGATATCATGACCAAGATGTTGGTCATAAGAGTGTTTCTAATACTTTTGACCCCATATGAAGGAAATATTACTGACCAGGGATGTGGAAAGACGTGGAAATTTATGTGGATCAATGTGGAGTTTGTCAGAAGAACAAGTATGTAAAGAATGGAAGGTTAGGATTTTTGGAACCTTTTAGTATACCAGTAAAGAAATGGGAACATGTAAGCATGGATTTTATAACAAATTTGAAAGAAGTACCAGGTGGATATAATAGTTTAATGGTTGTTTGTGATCGTTTAACAAGAATGTGTCACTTAATTCTACATTTTATTACAGATAAGTTACCACAAATAGCAAAAAATTTTATTGATAATATTGTAAAACTTCATGGATTTCCATTATCCATAACATCAGATAGAGATTCAAGATTTATATCAAATTTTTGGAATAATTTATGCGGCCAACTAGGAATTCAGAGAAAACTTACAAGCAGTTACCATCCTCAAGCTAATGGTCTGGTTGAACGCACCAATAAGTCAATTAATCAATATATTAGGTTATTTCTCAATAGTAATAAAAATTTGGAATGGATTGATTTAGTATCTGTGGTTACTCCATCTAGAGTTTCAGGAATTATGGTAAATGAAGACAATATGTCTAAAAAAGAGTCTGAACAAATTAAAAACCAGTTATTGGTTTCACTGATGCCCGAAGCCGAAATTAAATTGTTGGATATAAATACCAACATTGCCAGTTAATGGCATCTTTTTTTCTTTCATTAAATTTGGTACTAATTGTGTTGCGAGATACCACGGTATCAATGGCAGAATTTACAATTAACAACACAAAAAATCAAAGTTTGTGTTTTACGCCAATTTACTTGAATTATGGTTTCCATCCAAATTTAGAAGTCACTCTTAAGGAGGGGGAGACGAAACTGTTAATCACTAGACTTAAAGATAACTTGGATTTAGCAAAAGAAAACTTACTCAAAGGACAAGTTAATCAAAATTTTTATTATGATAGAAATAGGAAATTTAGTGATGTGAAACAAGATTATGTTTTAATCGAAAATAAAAACGAAAATAGAGGCAAGTTTAAACAACTCTACTATGGACCTTATAAAGTAGTTAGGAAGCTATCAGACTTAAATTATGAATTAGACCTACCTAAAAATAGCTGAAAAAGTAGAATCTATAATGTCAAGAAATTAAAGAAGTACTTGGGTACTCCTAAAGAAAGCGTTATAGAAGAAGAAGAAGTATATAAAATAGTAATAGATAAAGTAATTGGAAAGAAGGTAGTTAACGAAGAATCATATTACCTAGTTACGTTTAAGGATTTACCATCTTATGAATCTTGATGGTTAAATGCAAGTGAAGTGCCAAAGCAGTTGATTAAGAACTACGAAGAATCTTCTCTTAAGATTAAGATTCCGTCCTTAAGAGGGGGAGAGTGTAATAATGCAATTATTACCTATAAGGAATTAGATGATCCTAAACAAATATATTTGTTTAGAACGGATATCTAATAGCTATAAATATATAACAATAATAGATTTTAAGGACCTTATTTTTTAAAGAAAACTCTTTAACCAATTTTACTTTATTACACTATCGCTATAACACTTCTTTCCTTACTTTCAACTATTTCTCTTTTCAATGCTACATTCTTTTCCGCTTTTTCTATTTTTTCCTCCCTATCTTTCTCTTTCTGTCATATTTTCATCTCCCTCTCGCTTACTTTCGCTTCCCTATCCTTCATTTGGTTCTCTTTCTCCCCTACTTCTAACCCTTTTTATTTGCTTCTCTCCTTTCTATCTTTCAAGCTCCTTTCCCACCTGCTTAACCTTTCTCTTTCTTTACTCTGCTTTTTCCCTAGCTTTGCTTTGCATCTATCGCTTTTCCTTTTTTGTTTGTTCTTTTCAATGACTCAGCTGAGTGGGTGGACTCATCAGTCATCATTCAGCCTTAATTATATATATAATATGGTCATTTAATTATACTTTTCTTATTTTTCTTTACTGTTGCTTATGCGATTACATATAGTCTGCTTTCGTAACAAATCTGTTTCGATTCTTCATTTTTCTGTTTGATTTTTTAATGATAGAAGTAGAGGTGATCAAAAATTGAAAGACATCAATTTTTCCATTTTAAATTCTCTATCTTTTGAGTTTATTTTTTTCATTTTATCTCTTCTACTCGCTTCACATAATTACGGACAGACATTTTCAAAGTAATTTTAATAGAATTTTGTCAACCTCTAAAATATAGACTAAGAAATGACCACTAATGACCATTAGAATTTCGATAAACTGATTTAGAAATAATAGACTTTATAAGATTATACGCATATTCATTATTGAGCAGCTTTTCTAAATGATGTAAAGTTTCAACATTATCATATTTTTTCAAATTAAAATCATTGATAACTAAAAGTTATATATTAAGACTACTGTTTGAAAATAGAATATATTGTTTTTTAGTAGTTACTTCACGGATTTTTGCATAGACTCCTATAATATATTCTTTAGACAACACTTCGCTATATCTATCAGAGCTCATGTAATTGCTAGCGGAGCCATCACTAAGAGTACTTCTCTGATCTAAAATATAAATAATTATATATAAATATTACAATATTCCAATGTTTTGTGATTGTCTCTTTTGGTGTCTACATGTGTGTATGAAGTTTTCTGTGGCTTGTTTGTATAGTTAGACTATAAATAATGCCTATTTTGTTTTAAATACTTCATAAAAAGTGTCGCTGTGAATTCCAGAATATTTAAGGATATTATTATCGATATTAGGCATATTATCTCGGAGTCCATTTAAGTTGTATTCAGTTTGATGTTCTACAGTAGATTGAGGATCTGTATAATTGTTGGTCTAAAATATTATGAAAAAAATTTGCATGGTCTAGATAGATATTTTTAATGTTCTGGGGTTCATTTGCCTTGTCTTGGGCTTCTAGACTGCTTAATCTTGATGTTTCGCCATTTGGAAAGTGGGGTTCCTTAGTGGAACTTAAAGTAGAAATTGAGTCTGTGATATGTTCATTAAATTTTTCAAAAATATTCATATGATTGGAATCGGACTGAATCATAGTAACAAGTTTCTTAAAATGATAAAGAATTTCAAAAGAATACATTTCTAAATTTATCAAGACTAGTAGTCTATATAATATTTAATAAGCTGTTGATTAATTACATGTTTCTTTAATCTTGAATATTTTTCTTTTAATTCTGTGTATTTTTCTTCCATATCTTCTTTTTTCTTCAAAATTATGGATATGGTTTGCTTCTGATTATCTATATTCTGTTCGAAATCTAAGTAATGAGAAGTATAATCTCTACTCTAAAACATTAATGAATAGATACCGAGTCAATTCTTTTCAATAATAATTCTTTATCTTTAGATAAACCATCATTTATATAAAGTTGATTCTGAAGCTTATGATTCAATTCCTTATTTTCAGTATATAATTTATTTATCTAAAAATAAGCATATAGTCAATCACTATATCTTCTCTCTTCATAAGTTGTTTGGAAGAATCATCCAAACGAGAATGTAATTTTTCAGTGATATTTCTATGAATACATTTCAAGTGTTCAACCGTTTCATAAAACTAAAAAATGTCTCGAATAATTCGTACCTCATCTATAGATGTGTTTCTTGTGTTGTTGATTCCGTTGTGAGTCTCTGAGTATGTCATTTGTAAATCAAGATTTTGAAAATGAGGTTCATTACCAAAAATAATAGAAATAGAGATATGGAGATTAGCACTCAATAACGTGGATTTTAGTTAAACACTACTATTTTTATATTTTAAGTACTTCTGTGAGTTTTAAAAAGATATCGCCATCTTGGTCCTAGGAATCGTAAAAAATTATACATTTTAAATCAAAAGAAATATAATGTTGTAAAATATAAATAATAAACCTATAGATATTTAAATAGCATTTATTAAACAAAATTTTATAAATTTGTAGGTTTCGGGTTCCTCTGTAGACCCAAACTGGATATCCAAATAAGCTCATCGTAGATAAAATATAGCACTAAAGCAATATTAAGTAAACTAAATATATATATTAAATTTATTAAACTATTTTAAAAGTAATACTAACCATTAACAATATTTCAAATTATTCACGAATATACAAGTGTGCATTGATATTATACATCTGTAAAATGCAAAATATTTATGCAATATTTATTAAAAAGCATTTTTATATTAAAACTTCTATTAGGATGATACATATTATTATAATCCCTTGAATGTAATACTTATACATGCTGGACATAAATTTTACACAACTTTATTTTTTAATTATAGGCTGTGCATAAAGTTTTCGAAATCAAACATAGTTTTTATATTTTATTTGTTTATTTTTACTTATATAAACATAGGATATTATATTTGTTTATTTATTTATCTTGTATATGTTTGGATGATCCACACCGTCATTATTCTATAAAAAGGTGGAGTATTTTTAACATTTTTAAAAAAACTTCATTTATGAAAAAATAAAATAAATTATTTTTTAGAATCCTAGTTTACAATCACTTTAAGAACAACAAAACAGTTAAAGAAATAAACGAAGAATTTACAAGGATATATAGCAATGAACACCCTGGCTTATCATTTATCTTTTATTGGCTTAGGAGGTTTAAGCTTGGATATAATTCATTTAAAGATGAGTCACGTTCTTGGAGGCCTCAGAATACAGAAGAAGGAAAATATGACGAAAAATCCTAGATCTAATTGATAAAGATCCTAGTGTATCATATAGAACAATAGCAAAGACTAAAGCTAGATTTCATATGAATACTAAAATGGGGCTTAAAAAGCTATCTTGTAAGTGGGTACCATTCTCTCTTAACCCACAACAAAAACAGGATAGGATTGACTTCTGCAATAAATTACTTGAAATGTATGGAAACATAGACAGAAAGTTGACTTATAAGCTCCTTACTGGTGATGAGACGTGGCTAAGATACTATGACCACCGTATTGGACAGCAATCAAAAGTTTGGACTGGAAAGAATTTAGATCCACAGCAAATTACTAAAAAATCTATGGCTGATAAAAAATTATGATCTGTGTATTTTTTCTAGAAAAGGTGTGGAGCTGGTTACCAAACTTGAAAGGAAAAAAAAGATGATGCAAAATTGTCTAAAGGATCATGTATTGCTCTTTTAATTGAAAGATTGAGGGAATCAGATGTGAAACACCATGTTTCAAATTTAGTAACACATTTAGAAAATGTTAGGCCACATACATCAGACTTGGTATCTTCTTATATAAATGAAAAAGAAAAGGTTAGTAGACTGAATCATCCTCCATACTCACCAGACTTATCACCATGCGATTTTTGGCTATTTCCAACTATTAAAAATAGAATGAAAGGCAATATTTATTCATCTGACTCTGAGCTTTTGGATGAGTTTCAGAAAAACGTTGATTTATTGGATATGAAGGACTTTAAGAAGTGCTTTTTAGAATGGATTAAAAGATGTCAAGTTGTTTTATCTAAAAACGGTGATTATTATTAAATTTTGATTTTAAAAACTATAAATTGCGAAAATTTTATGCATGGCCTATATATTAAAAATAATATCTATTTTTAAAATTAATTAAAATAAAATTATAGTTAATAATTATAATAATATTTTAATAACCAGTAATATTTCCATTGACTTCAATACACTTAGGAATTCTATTTTTTACACTTCCCATTAGATTTAATAGGTATGAATGTGAAATATTTTTCCACGAATTTTCAATTACTTGTTCTAATTAAATAATATTTTCTGGTTTTTTCTTCTCTACTTTCTTCTTCATAATCATCCAGATATTTTCTATAAGGTTTAAATATGGCGAATTAGCAGGCCAGTTAGATACTTTCCAATTATTTGTATCAAACTAAGCACAAGTAGATTTCGAGGTGTGAAAGGTCGACCCATCTTGTTGAAACACAAACCCATTAGGATGAAATGCCTGAAGGCTTGGCCAAGCTGTTTCGAGGGTTCATTGGTATTTTTCACTGTTCATACATCCCCTGATGAAAATCAACTCTGATTTTCCTTTTTTACTAATTGCGCCCTAGACCATTAACCCTGGGATATAATTAGATCGATCAATTCGCGGTCTTTCCTTGCTCCAGCGTCGTACATTGTTTCTAAATAAATCAAACTGACTTTCATCACTGAAAACCCATCTTCCCCACCTTGTTTTGGTGTGTTTTTGACACCATAAAAGTCGGTTTAATTTATGCTACTCATTCAAAAAAGGAGTAAATTTAGGTGTCATTGAGTAGTAACCTGACTTGTTGAGGGTCCTTCTAATGGTCCTTGGACTTTCAGAAGGACTTCCTCTTTTTTCAACTTCGACTTGAAGTTCTTTGGATGAGGAGGTGTCCCTACTTTTTGCAAGAGCAGTTAACCTTCTTTTATCATTGTTTTTAAAATAGGCGGCCTATCAGGTATTTTTTGTGTTGCAACATTATTCCTTGTTGCATTTTCTTTAAATTTCTCTGGATAGTTGTCCTATGTAATCCACTTAATTTCACAAATTCCTTGGTTGATATAATTCCTTTATCATAGAGATCTTGGAGTTGAATTGAAACAACTTTCAATTTTAATTATTCTAAAAAATTAACCTTGTTTTATATATAATAAAATTAATTTTTTAATAAAAGTTTAAATATAAATTTTTAAACGTATATTAAATATTAAAATAATAATTGAAAATTTAAATATTATTATTTATTTATTTAAATATTTAATATTTTAAAAATCACAACTGATGTGCGAACTTTATGTCTAGCATGTATTAACGACGTAGGCAAAATTTGTGATGAATGAATATTTGTAAATAAAACAAAGTCTTGAAATATATTATAATCAAGTACTTCATAGAGAACATATTTTTTCTAGTTTAATTAAAATGATATACTTAATTTGTAGTTTCTTTAAATATATTGCTTTGATAGTATAATTTGAAAGAATATTTCAATATTTGCAAAAATTTATTATAAAGTAAAATGATGCATTAGAAACAACAAAATAATTCATTTTCCATTTTAATTCTTTTTATTTCTTCTTCTATTTTTCCTATAGTAATTCTATCATGTATTGGAATATCATCCATCAAAAATGATGGATTTTCTAACAAAACTGTAGTATCAAAACCAAATATTATCAATAACCTAGGAATTATAATATACAGGCATGATCCATGAATTCTATAAACACATAAAATATTGAAATTACATATTTTGTTTTAGAAGAATTTAAAGATTCTACAAAGCCTTTCATTATGTTTTCTTTAGTCATTTCACTAGTAAAATCTTTCATTTCTACTTGGTGGAATTTATATATATGTTGTATAAAATCTTTGATGTATTTGACATCTACTAAACATTGACATGTGTTTCATACGAGGTGAACATCAACTTTAAGAGCAAAATGGCCTAATTCTTTTAATTAATATGCATCTGATACATCGTGGTTTTCATAATAATATTTTAATTTGATCCCTTCTGATAATATGTATTCAAATGACCTTTATAATTAAAATTATAAAATTGTTACTTTTTACTTTTTACTCTAATTAACTGATTATTGGTCGGATTTATAATTATTTCAACTAGTCAGAGAAAATATTCCTAAATTTTAACGATTTAAAAATATCATATAAAAATGAATGTTTTTGTATAAATAGTGGTATAAGTTTTATAAAACAGAAAGTCCTGTAAAATCTTTGTGTGGCTTTATAAAAAACTTAGAGATAAACGAAAGCAGAATTTTTTCAAAAAAATTGTAGATCACTTGACAGATTTATAAGTAACATTCATTTTGGCATTCTGTCAAAGGAAATGATTTGGGTTATGTCCACAGCATTGAGACAGAGCAGCGTAAGAAGACTGAAACGCCTACATCAACCATGGTGGGCTGAGCAGCATTTTTAAGGTTATAAATAACCCATCTTTCAATAAAGTACCTTCAAAACAATTACAGATTATGAGACTGGTGCGAATACAGATAAAACCATGTTTAACGGGACTAACTATCAAGAGTGGTCTACTTCTACTATGTTCCTCCTCATGGAGAAAAATTTGTGGAACGTGGTAGAAGAGAATTATTTCTCACTTTTGGAAAGTGAGACGGAGGAATCGGCTTCGTACGTGAAGCGTACAAAGACTACAAGGAAGCCGATACACAGGCAAGGGGACGCATCGGAGGAACGATCGAGGTCGCCTTCCAGGAGCAATTTTGCGCTTGCAAAACTGCCCGGGAAATGTGGCAGAAGCTGAAGGCGATGTTCCAGGTCATTTCGGCCACGGCTTGTATCAATGCATTGTCTTCCCTAATGCGTGAGAAGTGGAAACAGGGCGAAAACGTAGTAGCTCACTTGGGACGAATAGAACAACTGTTCAGGCTGGCCCATGGGACATCTGAGCCCGACAGGGAGATTGAACTGATTCCCCTTATTATGTTATCTATGGGAGACGCATGGTCCTCATTCTTTATGACTCTGAGTGGTAATCTTGGCGCTATGACAAGCTACTCAACTTTTAAAGCTGAGGTCATTACTGAATCAGTGGCAAGAGCTGTTCCGTATGAGAGGGTATTTTCCCAAGAGAGACAAGGTGAGAAAATAAGGTCCTCCGATGTGTCACAAAGGCAAATAAAGTCTAAGAAAAGGACAGGCCGATGCCACAATTGCGGAAAACATGGGCACTGGGCCTGTGAATTTTCTGCACATAAAACCGAGTACAAATCACCTCACAATGAAAAATCAAAGGGTTCTAACGCCGTTTCGAGTACCTTTACCGTAAATAGAGTTAAAGATCCCGCCTGCGAGTCTACCTAGTGGCTCGATAGTGGCTGTAGTGATATGATGTGTAATGACAGGAGCGTATTAGTCAACGAGACGAAAGCCCCGCTCAGTGCAAAAGTTAGGGTGAACAACAAAGAAACTTTGGCAGTGAAGGTATGGGCCAACTACACTTGGGCAGTAAAATAGACGGTATGGAGTATCTCTATGTGTCCGACCTTTGCAAGAATTTGATGTCAGTGTCTGCCCTAGACAAAGAAGGATACTTGACAGTTATAAGGGATAGAAAGGCTTTTATAAAGGATAAAAAAGGATCCCTAATATTGACAGGACAGTTAGACGAGGAAGAGAACCTCTATAAAATGAACTCACCTGGAGCGGCTGCATATTTAACTGAGAAAAGGGTCGATTGGCATAGTCGACTGGGGCACATTGGATCAGAGGCCCTCAACAAACTAGGACTGAAAGACACTGGAGACTACTGTGATGCTTGCGTGACGAGCAAGATGAGAAAGTCAATTTTCAAGAAATACCATACCCGCTCAAATGTCCCACTTGAGCTTATACATTGTGACATAGCGAGTCCAATCGAAACCCAGGGACTTCAGAGTGGAAGATATTTCGCCGTGTACGTTGATGATGCCACGGACTTAACTAAGACCTTTGTCATCTGGGAAAAGACACAACAGGCGGAGTGCTTCGAGGATCTTGTACAAAGCTGGGAGCCAAGACTTGGGAAGAAAGTAAGACGTGTCCGTTGACAAAGGGACGGACTTTATGAATAAAAGAATTCAGAATTTCTGAAAAGACCGAGGGATTGAGCTACAGTCCGTAATACAATACACCTCCGAAATGAATGGTGTTGCAGAAAGAAGGGTCGGACTGTTAACCGACTCCGCGAGGACACTCTTATGCCATGCAGGGTTAAGCAAGCGGTTCTGAGCCGATGCTATATTGACCGCCGTGTATCTTAGAAATCGTACACCTACGAATATACGTGGGCACTGGAAGACAGCATACGAGAAGGTGATCGGAGAGACTCCTACCATTCAAAAACTGAGAGTGTTCGGATGTTTGGCATATTACAAGGTACCTAAAGGAATGAGGAAAAAGTTTGACCAAAAGGCTACCCGATGCATCCTGATTGGATACCTGGAAAATGGATACATACTTTATGAATTGGAGTCGGGGCGAATCCTAAAGTCACGAAGCCCTAAATTTTTAGAAAATGTCCTACCATCCAAGGAAAGCCGAGTCGGTCCAGTCGACCGAACATGTAACCGGAACTATTTTCGAATCAGCAGAAAAAAGTAGTCAAATCGATCCGGGACCGATTCATGTAACCGAGTTGGTCGGACCGTTATCTGTCGGAGGATCCGCTGCTGAATCTACAGAAAATTCGTTTATATACTCTCGGGAAGCCCCACAATACACCAAAGGCATCAAAAGAATTGAGAGCTACCATAATTCAGAAGACATTATTGGCAATGTCTAGAGTCCCATGAAGACAAGGCTCAGAGGGAAGCCATCTACTCCAGAAGAACTAATTCCAAGAGACAGAGGCGCCTACCATGTCTCCACCAAGATAGAAGTCCCTAGAACTTACCATGAGGCGGTATATGGACCGCAAAAGGACATATGGGAAAGGGTGATAGCGGAAGAACACGCCGCCCTAGAAGCCAATAACACTTGGGAGCTCGTGGAATTGCCTGTGGGAAAGATGGAAATAAAGACCAAGTGGGTCTACTCTCTAAAGTAGAATGAGGCTGGGGAGGTAATCAGAGCAAAGGCCAGACTCGTGGCAAAGGGTTTTTCACAGAGGCCCGGGATTGATTATGATGTCACTCACTCACCTGTAGTAGCTGCTGAGACCTTTAGGGTAATGTGCGCAATGATAGCGCAAAACTCCTGGGAGACGGTGCAGATAGATATAAAGAATGCATACCTTAACGGCTGGATGGATGCCGAAGTATACATTGAGCAACCTGAAGGATATAGAGACAAGGTGAGACCCCACCACGTCTGAAGACTGCTTAAGAGTCTATACGGCCTAAAATAGTCCGGGCGTATCTGGTATGAAGAAATAACCTCCAAATTGGAAATTGTTGGGTATGCGCGATCGGATGCGGACCCGTGTTTATTGATAAAAAGGTCGACTCAAGCATAACAATCACCAGCATTTATGTTGACGATATAGTGTTTGCAGGAAATACTAGATCAGAAATCCAGAAGACAATGAGCTTTTTGGAGCAATTTTATTAAGTAAAGAACTTAGGAAGGTTAAAGTTCATACTAGTAATAAGGGGAGAAATTACGGATGGCCATGTTAATTTAAATCAGGGAGCATATATAGACAGGCTCTTAGAAAGGTTCTCCATGGAGAAAAGCAAGCCTTTTTATTCCCCTATGGAAGAGGGATACCATCAAGAAGAAAACGGCTTAAAATCCGCAAAAGAATCTGTACCATATCGGGAGTTAGTGGGGGCTCTGGGCTATGTAGCCAAGCAGACACGCCCCGATATCGCCTATTCATAAGGAGTCCTTAATAGAAAGCTTGATACGGCAAGCTTTAAGGATTGGAAAGCGGCAAAACGAGTGCTCGCTTATTTAAAGACGATAAAGGATTTGTCCCTGACTTTTAGAAAAGACATTTTAGAGGGAATCGTTGGATTTACAGATTCCTATTATGCTGGAAATGAAGAAGCAAAACGCACTTCAGGATATGTGGTATTAATGGCAGGAGGGGCTGTAGCCTGGCACTCTAGGAGGTAGGAAGTTATAGCCCAGTCTACCTCTGAGGCGGAACTGATCGCTGCTTCGACAGCCGGTAAAGAAGCCATTTGGTTGACAAAATTACTAAAAAGCGTTGGTATGTATGTTAAAAAGTCTATTTCACTTTTAAAAGAAAATCAGTCTACTATAGCACTGGCACAATTAAGTCCAAAAGGGACAAATTGAAGCATTTGAATACGAAGCTTCAATATATTAGAAATTTGGTACAAGAAAAGGAGATTTTATTAAAATATGTGAAAACACAAGATAAACTTGCGAATCTGTTCACAAACTCCCTTTCTCGAATTAAAATAATGGATTTAAGAGCTAGAATTGGATGTGCGCCAGAACGCGCAAGTGGTGGTGTAAAAGGAAATGATTTGGGTTATGTCCACAGCATTGAGACATAGCAGCGTAAGAAGGCTGAAATGCCTACATCAGCCATTGTGGGCTGAGCAGCAATTTGATGGTTATAAATAACCTATCTTCTTTCAATAAAGTACCTTCAAAACAATTACACATTCATTTTGGTCTTCACTTTTTCAAAAAAATACGATCATAGTTTTCCCTTACAGTAATTATTGGAAAATAATACCGCCCATGGCTAAGTTTCAATTGCACAGATCTATGAGCTCTCATTATCTATATTACTAAAATCGAGAATGCGTGTGTATGTTCGTCAATCACTTTAGTAGGACTAAAGAAAATATTACAAAAATTATATCAAAAGATAGAAAAAAACACTGTGGATAACATAGGCTATATTATATTTTAAAATATCTTCTCTACATAGAGTAAAATGACGTTTTAGTAAATTTGAGCACGTGTCATTTTTATTATTAATTTATTTCAACCAAAACACTTATAGAATTTGAAATACGAAGAATATATTTTTCATAAACAAAAACATTTAAACTTAATTTATGTAGAAAGGATTCAAGTATTTTAAAAAAGAATTTAATATTGTTAGTGACAATTAAAAGAAGACATTAATGACTTTTTTCAATTTTTATATATATTCGGTAAATCTTTAAATTATTAATCTTAAACAATTAGATTATAATAAAAGACAAATTATATACACTGCCCGTCAAAAGTGATTCAGTGTTTGGAAAATTCGAACTTAAATGGTAATTCATGAATGAGTAAGACTTCAAGCAAGCCAATACTCATATAATAAATAGATACAGCCTTTATCTATAACATATCCAAATATTATAGATAATTTTAAATATTGATAGAGATATGATTGTTCAAAGTTGAAAGTAGGTGATTCAGTGTTTGACAAATTTTTCATTCTAAAATACCACAAAATTGTTCATTTTTATTTCAAATCATTAGCAGAAGGTATTAAGGCTTATTTAGTATGACAAGAAGAACATTAAAGAAAATTGAAACAAGAATTAACGAACTTGCTTTAAATGGAAAATCTTCAAGAAAAATAGCTGAAATTGTTAGAGTTTCACAAGAAACAGTGTCCAGAGTAATAAATAGAGTTAAAAAAATACTCCAGAACCTATAATAGATCGTCCTCGGGTCTTAGATAAGTATGATGAAAAATATATTGGAAGATTAGTAACAAGTGGTAAATGCTCCACCTCTACAGAAATACAGCGAGAACTCAAGACCTATGCAAGAATATCCCCCTCTTCGAGTACTATACTGCGCACATTAAAACGTAGCAACATCGTATCTAGATACAAAATAAAAAAAATCTCATCGTAGAGCAAGATCAGAATTTGAAAAAACACACAGAAATTTGGAGAATAAGGACTGGGATATGGTTATATGGTCAGATGAGACTAAAGTAAATCTAGAGGGATCTGATGGATGTGATAGAACTTTCAGAAAAATCGGGGAACCACTCAGAGATCACAATATTACTCGATCAAAAAAACTCGGTGGAGGATCGATCATGGTTTGGGAATGTATGCTTTCATCAGGTGTTGGGTATCTTTGTAGAATTTATGGCAGTGTTAATGCTGAGATATATGAGAGT
>NIPM01001892.1:0-13725 GCA_002738285.1 Holacanthella duospinosa
AAATCTTGGCACTAGATATTAATTTGCATATTTATTATTAATTAAATTCGCTTACCTTTTTGCGTAAAACGGCTTAATATTTAATAAGTAAAATGGGGACTACTCTGAACGAAAATAAAGAGCCATATTTTCAAACCCTCGCAAAACCCGAAAAAGTCAAATTGATCAGGCTTACACACATAGAGCCCAAAACAACTCGTCTATAGCTGAAACAATGAAAATAGATTCAAATCATCATGAATAATTTAAGCAATATTTAATAAATATATTCTATTGTCTATTTCTTAAAAAGTCGATAATTTTCTCACCATTTTCTAAGACCATCGATTCACCTTTTTTGACCAAATAAGCAAGACTATTCTTTCTAGCATCGTTTAATCTTCCTTTATTGGGGTCATCTATGATATAGTTGATCCTCAAAAAGTGGTTATCAGAAAGGACTTGTTCTGCTTGAAAAAGATCAGCATTGGCGGAAGAAGACATAAAAGCTTTAGGAAAATAGATAGACCACTCGATCAAGCCCCACTTCTTTAATTTCTTGCTCTTTACCGATTGATTTTTACTTCCTGTCCCTAAAGATAACACATGGATGTCTTCCAGCTTGACTCCATAATGTTTGATAGCATGTGCGATGGCTAGCATTACGGGCGTATTGGCTACTAATCCTCCATCTACAAAATTTCTATATCCAAGGTCTTCGCGGGCGTCCATGGCTTCAACCTTGACAGACGGGAAATAAATAGGCGTGGCGCTGGCAGCATCAAATACATCGACTAATTTGTAGTTTGCATTCATCGTCTTGTTAGCCTTAAAGGTTGTGAAATAGTACGGCATTCCTTCCATCATATCAAAAGCCGGTACAATCATGCCAGTTATGAAGTCCTTCAATGTTCGGCTCTGCATTATCTTTTCGATAACATTTCTCTTCTCATTGCCCGTGTATAAAGATCCAAATAAGCCTTTGAAAATTTTTCTGAATTTTCCATAATAAGTAGGGAAGATAGAAGGACCAAGCTCATAATATTTTGCAAGTGCTTCCTCTGCTGTATACTTAGTCTTTGAACTCTTTTCGTCTCTTATGTTGAGCAATCCTCCTAATAAAGCACCTGTACTTGTACCAGCGATGAGCTTAAAGATTCCACTTATAGATGCGTTCAACTCCTTTTCTATGTGCTTTAGAACAACAGCTGTAGATATTCCTCTCATGCCGCCTCCGTCTAAACTTAAGATTCTAAAAATAGTAGTTTCATTAGATAGCTTGTAAGAATCAGAAAGAAGTGTAGGGATGAACGCTAAATGCACAATAAAAAGTTTCATAATTTCGAAAACTGAAAATTAGTTGAATTTATTCTTATATTTACTTGTTTCTATACAATACAAATCATTTAAATATGCTTGGCTGTAGATCTTGGTATTCTCTTTAATGTTTATTCAAAACTTATAATGCCTGTAAGACAATTCCATAATTTTCAATTTTAGTCATACTCTGAGTAACAGAAAAAATATAGATTGTCCACTAAATAGCCACACAAAATAGGTTAATGATTTATTCAGATTTTTAATACAGTGCGACCATAATTTATTCGCGCACTTTATAATTTTAATATATTAGGGCGTTCTGCGCAAAGAGACACTCGAACTTTGTTTAATTACGCCTTTAATAATATACTAATAATATCTAGTCTTTTAAAATAATTTATATATACTACACTGCCCGTCAAAAGTGATTCAGTGTTTGGGAAAATCGAACTTAAATGGTAATTCATGAATGAGTAAGACTTCAAGCAAGCAAATACTCATATAATAAATAGATACAGCCTTTGTCTATAACTTGTCCAAATATTATAGACATCTTTTAAATATTAATAGAGTTATAATTACTCAAAGTTGAAAGTAGGTGATTCTGTGTTTTGTCGAATTTTTTAAAAAATGAAAAATAAATAGATTGTGTGCCCGCCCTTGGTTTTTCTGATCTGTTCGAGTCTTCTAGGCATTCAACTAACAAGCTTAAGACATACTTCAGCTGAAATATTGTTCCATATATCTTGAATTCTCTCCAAAAGTTCATCTTTGTCTTTACATAGTGGTCGAATTTTCATCTCTCTTTTCATATGATCCCATAGATCTCAATTAGATTAAGGTCAGGAGATTGTGCAGTTCATCTCATTACCTTTATTCCGTTTCTTTTGAACCATTTTTTATACTTGAAGCGGTATGAGAGGACGCATTGTCATTTTGAAAGTCACTTTTAGATTTGTCCAAGCCATCAAGTCAATTGTATACATTAGCTCGTCATCCAGAATACTCTCATATCTCTCAGCATTAACACTGCCATCAATTCTACAAAGATACCCAACACCTGATGAAAGATACATCCCCAAACCATAATTGATCCACCACCGAGTTTTTTTGATTGAGTAATATTGTGATCTCTGAGCGGTTCCTCGATTTTTCTGAAAGTTCTATCACGTCCATCAGATCCCTCTAGATTAACTTTAGTCTCATCTGACCATATAAATATATCCCAGTCCTTATTTTCCCAATTTCTGTGTGTTTTTCAAATTCTGATCTTGCTCGACGATGAGATTTTTTTAATTGTGGTCATTTCATTTTGTATCTAGATACGATGTTGCTACGTTTTAATGTGCGCAGTATAGTACTCGAAGAGGCAGATATTCCTGCATAGGTCTTGAGTTCTCTCTGTATTACTGTAGAGGTGTAGCATTTACCACTTGTTGATAATCTTCCAATATATTTTTCATCATACTCATCTAAGATATAAGGATGACCTATTATAGGCTCTGGAGTATATTTTCAACTCTATTTATTACTCTGGACACAGTTGCTTGTGAAACTCCAACAATTTCAGCTATTTTTCTCAAAGATTTTCCATTTAAAGCAAGTTCGTTAATTCTTGTTTCAATTTTCTTCAATGTTCTTCTTGTCATACGAAATAAGCCTTAATACCTTCTGTTAAGGATTTGAAATAAAAATGAACAATTTTGCGGTATTTTAGGATGTTCTAGAATGAAAATTTTGTAAAGTAAAAAAATTCGTCAAAACACTGAATCACCTACTTTCAACTTTGAGCAATCATAACTCTATCAATATTTAAAACATATCTATAATATTTTTAATGTTATAGACTAAGGCTTTATCTATTTACCATATGTGTATTTGCTTGCTTGAAGTCATACTCATTTATGAATTACCATTTAAGTTTGAATTTCCCAAACACTGAATCACTTTTGACGGGCAGTATATAACTTGAATAAAACATCAGTAAAAAATCTGTAAATTATGTATTTTAATATTCATCAATCAATCAAATAAAAATAAAAATTCACAATTTTTCGTTTATCTTTATTGAGTTATCTTATTTTCATTTTTGTGGGGCTATTTAGTGGAACATCTATATAAGAACAATTACAAGAGCAAAAAACCATGATCTTGGATTAAAAGCTTATAGAAAATCCACAAAACAATATCTTTCCGATAAAAATAAGCAAAATAGTTTAAATAAGTGTAAAGATCTGTTATCGCATTATACTAAAAAAACCTGTGCAGAATATCCTTTTTACTTATGAGAAGATTTTTACTATCGAAGAAAAACTAAATAAATAAAATGATAGAGTTTATGGGAAAGACCATAAATCAATTGATAAAAGCTTCAAAAATGTTACCCGTAGTCATATTCCTTCTCAAATGATGGTTTGGGATAATGTTAGCTATAAAAGGAAAACTTCCATCCATTTTGTGGCTCCTGGCTTAAAGATAGACAAAAATTACTACCAAAAAGAAATATTAAATGAGATTATGAAGCCATTAAACGAAAAATTATTTGATGGTAAGTAGGAGCATTTCAATAAGATTCAGCACCAAGCCATAAAGTTAAGAAAAATAAGTTGTGGCTTGGTTTAAATGTTCCAGATTTTATAAGTTCCAAGAATGGCCTTCGTCTTCTCCTTATTTAAACCCGCTTGACTATTCTATATGGTCAATACTTGAGAAAAATGTTTCGTCAAAGCGTCACAAAACTTTGGTATCTTTAAAAGACGTCATTGTTATAGAATGGAATGCTTTATCAATGGATTCCGTTCGTGCTGCGATAGAAAATTGGATTCCAAGCCTCAAATCTTGTAACGAAGAAAATGGTGATATTTTTGAATCATAATTAATCCACTATATTTTGAATTAAATTTTACACATTTTATGCCCTTTCTTTATACGTTTTTATAAAATATACTTTGTTTTATTTATTATAACTATGTGCCATAATTTAAGGTGAAACCCTGTGATTGCAGTTTTGTAAATGATAAATAAACATAAATGCATTTATTCAACTTTTTCATTACCAAACACATTAAATATATTAATAAGGGATGATGAATTACGTATGATCTAGGGTGAAGTAAAATGTACTTTCTAATCGTTTATCTAATAAGTATCGTCGTAGAGAGTGAAGAAGGTAGCTGTGAAAAAGAAGGCTTCTACAACAAATGCATCAAGAATAATGCACGAATGTTATATTCCAAGAAATATAAATGGAGACTTGGCTTCCGATTCATTATTAAAAGAATTTAAAATATACTCTATATCCAAGGGAAGTTATGAAGTTATTTTGAAGCATATTGAAACAGAGATAGTTGGATTTTACGGCGAAAAAAGGCCATCGGACTGCAATCTCGATCATTTTTATTTAGAATCCAAGGATTTTGTAATAAAGAGAAGACAGAAAGAGAGCCATTTGATGGTAGATTCTCAAGATATGTTCCAAAGCTCAAATTCGAATATTTGAAAATTAATACCGAAAGTTTGTCTAAAATTGAATTTAAATTAAGCTATGGTAGAACTAAAGGAAATGAATATTTGTTTGAATTCAATTTGACAACTTCGAATTTTCTTTCTACAAAGGCTGATGACATGAAAACTATGCCAAAGGAAGATGTTTGTTTTAATTGTGAATCTTATCTTAAAGAAATTGGAATCCCGTTTATTAAAGGAGTCATTTATTATCATTTATGTATTTCTCCGGTGTCTAACTCGTTGGAAAAGCTTGTGAAGCAGAAGAGACTTATAAAAAGTTCAATACATTGATTCACAGATCAAAAAACTTCTTGATGATACTAATCAAGGAAGAGATTAAATTATTCAAACTTTAAGGAATTTTACCACCACTGATGAGATAAAAGAAGTTGATTTAGTTCCTGAGCACAAGAAACATTAGAAATTGATTGAGAAAATTTTAAAAGCAGAGAAAAATTTATAAGAATCAAAGAGAACTCGAAAATCTGACTCTTCCTTGAAATCCATCTTGGAAGTTGTAAAGGACTTAAATAAATTCTCTTCTTCTACCAACGATAAAGTTGAGTTATTCAGTTTTGATAAGTCCAAGCTATTTAACAGTGAGATGTATGATAAGAAGAACCAAGAGATTTAAAGTGAAATATCTAGACTTGAAGATGAAGTTAATGGAGTAAAAGAACAAGCCAAGAACGGAGCAGAAACATCAGGAGGGGCTACAGAAAGATATGATGAACTTTGACTTATTTAACTTATCTACTTTTTGAAGCTAGCTACATTTAAAAAAGTTAAAAATTAACTATAAGTGTATTTTTATATCATTTATTAAGGGCAATTATATGGCACTTTATTCAGAGTAGTCCCATTTGGATTCTCTTCTTAATTCAACCAAATTTTTAATGAATCTAGATTATTCTTCAACCAATTATTTAATAAGTAAAATGGAGACTACTCTGAACGAAAATAAAGTGTCATATACACCGTCCTAAATTTTATTACACAACACCCTACGTGTGGGGTTTCGGAATAGTAGAAGTGATCGGAAATTAATTGAAATCACAAAAGAAATTTACCCATATATTCCATTATATTTTTGTATAATCTAAAGCATTTTCGGACACTTCTATTCTAAAATTCTACCATATAAGGCGTTGTGTAGTAAAAATTAGGGCGGTGTGTATAGTTTCCCTTTATTACTTTATTGAAATTATAGTCTTTGAAAAGTATTTTCATCTCTGTAACATAAAATGTTTTCATTTGTATTAAATCATAGAATTATTTAATTATTTTGATTTTTTAGATAATTGAGTTAGAACCATTACTATGTTTGAAAATAGTTTTTAGGTCTCTGTTTTCATGGGAAATTTGGGTTTGAATTCATATGACAAAATATACGATCAAAACAAATATAATACAAAAAAGAAATTTCTATTTTTAACTATTTGGTCATCTCAATATAATTCATGCCGATGTTTATTGGTTATATGGGAGTTTATTTTCGTTCAGAGTAGTCCCCATTTTACTTATTAAATAATTGGTTGATCAATAATCTAAATTCATTAAAAACTTGGTTGAGTTAAGCAAAGAATCAAAAAGGGACTACTCTGACCAAAAATAAACTCCCATATTTGCGACAATCAATTAGGACCGACAATCCCCTAAAACACCAAAACAAGGGAAAATATTAATTTGATATTTATTGTATTAAATATATAAAGGTAGGGAAAATGAAACTTAATTATAAAATATGGCACAACTACTAATTCCAAATAAAACTAGGAGCACTTTATTCTTTCCTTGCGAGACTTGTAATAAATTATTCAATTCCATGGTCGTTTTAAATTCTCACCTCAAACTCAGAAAGCATGGATCTTTAAAAAATTCTAGAGAAGCGAGAAAAATAGTAATTAAAATAAATTAGACATAAATTGGTATCTTTTTAAAATCATAGTTATTGAAAAATTCCCAATTCTGCCTTATTCAAAGCTTCGGTGAAGTTTGCCTTTTCTAATTAATCATTTTCATTATTAGGTTGTTGCATATTAGGGACATTTTATAAGGAAAAGTTAGGAATCTCAAATGACAAGCTTCTTTTAATAAACCAACTTACAATCAATTTATGTTTGCCAATTCTCTCAATTCCTCGTTGTTTATGGTAGATGACTTTGGTTTATCCAAAAGGCATATATCACCTTTATTGAATCAACTTATTGCCTTAGTACCTTGGCCTTCAATATCGTTTATTTTTTTCACTGTTTGGCGCATTTAATCCGCTTTTCCAATAGTGTCGAATATAGGCTCTAATTACTATTTTTTTGTAATCCATTCTAATAAATAATATAATTTGTCATTATATGTACAAACTTAAATTGATTTTAAGTTGGTTTATTAAAAGAAGCTTGTCATTTGAGATTCCTAACTTTTCCTTATAAAATGTCCCTAATATGCAACAACCTAATAGTGGACATTCTTAGGCGTAAAATTATTTTAAATAACATGTAATAAATATTAGTTTAATTAATGAAGCCAGAGAAAAGTGGCTTCAAAATCTATCGATTGATAAGTAAACAAAATTTATTAAATAAGTTAAAGCCATAAATTACATCCTCAATTCTTTGTTGATCTTTAAAGCCATTCTTAAGAGTTTAAATTCTTTAGGTAATCTTTTAGGGCCATGATTTTGGAATTTTACATGCGAATTGAGATGATTTAAAGTCCCATAAGCCTTGAAGCACCCAGAATAGTTGCATTGATAAAACCGTTCCACTTCCTCAGATCTTTTTCTGTGACGCTTCTTGTTCAAATTTAATTGTTTTATTAAATCTTTGAAAGAGGGTAATTCCAAAGTATGATGAGGCAGATATTTGCCATCATTAGAGTTATTTGGAAATTGGTTGAAATTTTTGATGCTTGGTAAAGAATACATAAGATTGATGAGTTCATGAATTATTCTGGTCTATTTATAGTGCAATCTCATTTAAGGAGGCATTTCCTTTTTGGGCTCTAACGCTCAAATTTATTTGTTTTATCTCTTTTTGGTCAGATAAAATTTAGGGTTTAGAACAAAGTTCAACCAACTAAAAATAACCCCACAAACAAACCAAACGATTTTGAGCACTAAACTCCCAAAAAGAAAGCTAAAATTAACTTGATTTATACATCATTGGCTTATGTTGTTGATCTTAATTACATGTGGTTATCCATTTTTGTTGTTTTTACCCGAAACAATATAAGGAATTAGCAACTACAACTAAAAACAAGTAAAAAGACTACGAAAAAGGAAAGATGAAGTAAGAAATTCTATCAGCTATGATATTAAAGAGTATAGGTTATATTTGGTATAACTAATTGTTCGGTCTAAAGTTAAATAAATTGATTTTTCACTAAATTTGTTCTCTAATCTTCCGGATTAAGCATTATTAATCCAGAACTGAGAAAATTGAACAGAATGATTTAATTGCAAATAGTTAACTTTAACTATATCCTTGCGGTGTTCTAATTTTACATTTTTGTTGTTTATTATCTCGCTGAATCCAAAACATTTGCATTTATTCCGCTCTAATTTAGACCAATGCAATGATAGATCAGAAAAAACTTTAAAAGTCTATATGAAATCATTGTTGTAAAATGATCAAGCCTCTAGTTTATGAATGCTTGTGCCATTAGAAGAAACGTTCCTTAGTTGCTTTTTACTAGCTTTATTGAATAAGCCGAACTACATGAAATAGGAAAATTGAAGTTACCAAATACGAACTAACACGCTCGATTCTAAGATCTTTCAGCCTTGTCTCAAATTAAAAGGTGAAACTAATCAGAATGTTTTCATTTAAGATGGAAACATTGGTTTATGGCAACTAATATATAGAATAATCTGTTATGGCATTATTTTGAATAGAAATGTTAATTCCTTGTTTAACCATAGCCACTTGACTTTACCGCAAAAAGAAATAATGTAATATGGAAACATTTCGATAATATAATGTTATTTAATCTCCACATGTTACTAAATTTACAAAGTTGTTCTATATGTAAAAGTTGTTTTTGTTATTTTTTCTATATCATTGAGAAGTAAAATGTGCCTTTAGCCAAAGAAGAAAACGTTTTTAGTTATCCAAACATAAATTAAAAATAATAAACACTATATACTATTTTTATTAAGAAATATTACAAAAATGAATTAACGTTATGTATCCCTCGGCCTTGATAGCCTTATAGGTGCATATTGTCTTTTGATGTGCCAGAGTTGAAGTAAAATTCGGATCTATTAAATTAATTTGTAAGGAAGTCTTTCCTCTATAATGATTTTACGGGTTAGGTCAATTATCGACCCCAAATACATTAAGGTCAATTATCGGCCCCCACAAAAATCAAAGTCAATTATTGGCCCCAGGTTAAAAATAGACGATATAATGAGAATGACGATAAAAATTATAAAAAGGAAGCCATTAAATAAAAGGAAAGTCTGGTATTTAGTTATCACTTTCAAGAGTAAAGTAGAGTCTTATATGCTCTATAATTTTTTCATAAGCATTGTTATTAAACCTTTCCTTTCATAATAGTTCCCACAGGTAATCTTTCTTATCACCTTTCCCATTTTATCTTTGTGCTTAAGCCAGTAGGATTCTACATTCTGGGTGTGTGCACCTATCTCGTGGTTTACAAATCTAAGCTTATGATTTACCCAGTCAAATTGGTATTCTCTTTCTTGTATTGCTGGGTATGCACCACAGCTATCTGCCATTATTATAGATCCAGGCAGACAAACACGTTCAATTATTTGGAGTAGAGTTTCTTTATCTCTCCTATCAAAAAACTCCATATAACCGATCCCAGGAGTAAAGCTTGTATCGACTATACCAAGGACCCATTTTGGGTGTTCTGGAGACCTTCCACGGTGGTATTTTTGCTGGTAGCTGAATAAGGATTCATCTACCTGACAGATTCTGCCCTCACCACCTAATTTTATCGGGTTATAATCAAAATACTTCGGCAAACAACTCTCATAAGGGCATATATTGTGATTACAGTGGGTTTTGACAACCCAGTCATCTCACATGCTCTATTTTCTGGTATATCTAACGACCAGAAGTACACAGCTAGAACAAATCCTTTCAAATCCAATCTTGTTGTATCCAAATCTGACTCAGACCTAATTGGCCTGATACTCTTGTGGAAATTGCAACTCTTGTTGCGACACTTCCAAAAAAATCCATCACTCTTCCCAGAATGGCTTAATATTGCCCTTTCCACATTGCAATAAACACATAAGATGGCCCTTTTCAAGAACCCCACTCTTTGGTGATACACTATCACTTCCTTCTTACTTCCATTAATGATTGAGATAATTTGAGAATTAAAGTATGTATCTCTCATTTTTAGGGATTATAACTATATTTTATGTTACATTTTTATACCTTTGAATTACGTCAATTTTCTGCTCCCAGAAAAATTAAGATCAATTATTGGCCCCTGGGGGCCGAAAATTGACTTAACCCGATTTTACAAGCTAGATTTACTTATATGCTTAAGAAGAATCCTTCTTCTATCTATTCCAAAATTCCTAACTACTTTCTATTGCAAGTCTTCCGTGTCCAGCTTAGCAATAAACAAATCACGAATAATGTTTCTATTCACTTATTATTGGAAATAATCAATCTATTGAAACCTTGTAATGTGATTATTTCTTCCATCAGATCGATTTGTTTATTTGCACAGATATGTTCCTTAAAGAGTCTATAGCTTTTCCACTAAATAGCAGCACAAAATTTAATTGGATATTGCTAATAAAAAAATTGATATAAATAAAACAAAAAGCTATTATTTTAGAGATACCGGAAAAATATTTATTTAATTCCATCCGCTGATTTCTAAATTTCTTTGAATCTTATATTCATCAACATTTTTCGAGCGTGCTCCTAACCAATTTTCCCGATTCGGACGATACTTGTTTTGAAATTCTAGTCCAAATGTTCTTGAAGCCTTTAATATTTTTAGGTGCTTTATTATAATTAGAATATTTTCTTTTACAAATAGACCAATACATCACTATACCTCTTGTTTGAGGAGCATTCGGAGGATTCTCTATTTTTTCAATAATTTCAATTTTATCGTCCAAATAATCCTTCACATCACAAGGTTAGAGTAATGGATAGACGCAAAATCGGGCCAGAACACCACATTTTTATATCATGATACCTATTAATAAATGTTATTAGCCTAGCTATTATAAATTCATTCAAGTAAGTTTGGTTATCAAGATATTTATCAGAAATAAAAGCATCTGAAACGTTTCCAAATTCGTCAATAGCTTGCTAAACCAGATATTTTTTTAGCGAATTTAGTTTTAGGTATAAATTTGTTCTTATAGTCAATATCTTTATGGTCTTTGCTATAATAATAACGCTGACTTGGGTTTTGATCTCTATCGATATTAACATAAGTTTCTTCGTCAATTATAAGTGATTTTGTCAACTATTTTTTGTAAACAAACTGTCACCCCGATTTTGCACTTCTTTCATGGTTCTTAGTGTACTTCGGCATTATCTTTCTTGTTCTTGCCTTTATACCTAGTTTATGAATTTTGGTTTTAGATACGCTTGATTTTTATATCTTTAGTTCATTGGTAAATTTTCGTACAGTATTATTTGGGTTTTTAGTAAATCATTTCAAAATTGTATTTTTGTTTCTAATGTATTTTTTTGTTATTAGACGACCAGGAATCTTTTTATAATCCACACAACCAGAATCCTCATATAGTTTTATTATATCATATATTGTTTTTCTAATTTTACCTTGAGCGACGAAATGATTAACAGTAAAAATCTTGGAAAAAGTTCTTTGATTTTCAAAAAAGGAAATTAACCTTTTTGCAAACACTTCATTAATAGTTCTTTTCATTTAAATAAAAAGAAAAATGAAGAATTTGTTTAAATATTATTAAATCTATTTTGGGATTTTTTGTGATATTAAAAAGATATAACTTTTTATACAGTGCGACCATACTTTATTCGCGCACTTTATAATTTTAATATAACTTAATTATGCTTAAAATAAATAAATAAAATTTATGATTGAATTATTTTATAATATATTAATATTGTTTTAATCTATTTTTATTGTTTTAATCTATTTTTATTTATTTAATTTATTTTAATTTTTATTAAAAAGCATTTTTAAAAATATCTCCGCAATTTTTTGACGATACTTTATTCCCGCACTAACTTTAATTTATGTATTTTTAATACTTTAAAGCAAATAAATTAAAATTCTAAAAAGAATATTAAAAATTATCTATAAAATAAAATATTACTTAATTTATTAATAAGATGTCTAAATTTGCAAGAATGACTGAAAAAGAGAAAGGAATGATTGATGCATTTAAAGAAAAGGGAAGATCAAATAGATGGATAGCAAATAAGCTTGGGAGAAATGAAAGTTCAATTAGATATTATTTAAAGAATAAAAAAGAAATAAAGAAAAGACCTGGTCCAAAAATGAAGCTTTCTAGTTCAATGAAGCAGTTAATAGTCAGAAATGCTAGTAATAAACCAAACCTCTTACAAAACTTAAAGAAGAAATGGACTTAAAAGTATGTAAAGAAACTATTAGAAAGGTTTTAAAGGACTCTCAAAATATTCAGTACAAGAAAATGTTGACAAAACCGCCATTAAATGATAATGAAAAATATCAAAGATTAGATTGGGCTAAAACTAAAATAGCCTGGGGAGATAATTGGAAAAATGTCATATGGAGCGATGAAAAAAAGTTCAATTTAGATGGACCAGATGGGTTTGCATATTATTGGCATGATTTAAGAAAGGATGAGTTTATTTTTTCCAAGAGACATACAGGAGGTGGTTTATTAATGATTTGGGCCTGCTTTAACTTTTATGGGAAGTCAAATATCGCATTTATTTCTAGAAAACAAGATCAATTTATGTACCAGAAAAACTTAGAAAAGAATCTTATACCATTTTTGAATGAATTTAGAGGAGATAACCCAGTTTTTCAGCAGGATAACTGTAGATTTCATGTTGCTAATTCTACTATAAAATGATTCAAAGATAGAAACATCGAAGTTATGTAGTGGCCTCCATACTCACCAGATCTAAATCCGATAGAAAATTTATGGGTATTGCACTCTCGTCGTGTATATGCAGGAGGAAAGCGGTTTTACTCCATTGATGAGCTTAAGACTTCAATAAGTCGAAGTTGAGAAGAGATTGAAAAAGATGTATTAGAAAAGCTAATAAAATCAATGCCAAAGAAGTTTATGAAGTTATTTATGCTCATGGAGGTTCAATAAAATATTAACATTTATTATATATAAAGATTTTTTAAAAGTGCGGGAATAAATTATGGTCGCACTGTATATAAATTTATATCATTTATTTCGCCACAATAAACTAGACTTTTATCAATTTTGTGGTAAAAGTACATATATTACGCCGTTTCACGCAAAGAGGTAAAGGAAAAAATTCATTATGAGATATAAAAGATGAAATTTTGTAGTTTATATGTATGAACCTTCTACTTTTATTAAATCGATCCATCTTTCAGCTAGCTGCTGAATACCATTCATATGACCCTTTATATTAAGTTCCTGGATAATACTCTCTAGTTGTAATTTCAACTCTTCCCAATTATCATAATCATTTTCTCTTAACTTCCTCTTTGATTTATCAAAACAATTAAAATCAAATGGACTTATATCTGGACTATATGGCGGATGATACAAATTGCGGATTTTGTTGTCATCAAAAAAATCCATTACAAGCTTTGATATATGAGGTCTTGCATTATCCTGTAAAATCATAGTATACTTGAATTTCTCATCAGGTAGCCATCTCAGTAAAACTTCATTAATAAAGCCTATATAGACTTCTGAAGTTACAGTCTCTTTAGGTGCACAAAGCTTCCAAT
>NIPM01001894.1:0-13686 GCA_002738285.1 Holacanthella duospinosa
GTTTTCCTGTAAACAGAAATAAGATATCAAAAAGTAGATTTGAACTACTTCGATATGAGCAATTGATCCACAATATTTTGGTTCAAAAAATAATTTGGAAAATTGCAATTTTATTACTAAATTTGAGAATATTTTGATGAAAACAATAGCACCATTTGTAGCAAGAAAGAAAAAAAGAATCTGAAATCATTACTACTGAACAAGTTTTGAATCAAATCCGAAACCTCTTAAAAAGTCCACTAAAAAAGGTCAGGAAAATATGATAATAAATTTTATATTTTACTTTATTGCTTTAATATTCCTTTTTAATAATAAAATTATAATTATCACTATTAGGAGTCGGGATTATCACAATTAGGAATTCCATATTACAAAAGTGTAGCTTTTAAAGGTAAAAAAAACATAACGTTTTTATAAGCTTATTGACTTTATATAAATTAAATAGTCAAAATAAATATATTATAAACTTTTTATAAATTTACATTTTGTATTATTTATTTAGTTTAAGTGAACCAATGCAATTTCCAATCACAATTAGGCACATTCACACTATAGTTTTATTCATCAGATCTTATCTCTCAGATTATTTTTTATTTTACCAAAAATATGGTAAACGTAGATCAAATTCCAAGAAATGCGCTTTTTTAAAAGAATGCAGAAGTATGTTTATAAAAACCTAATGATTTACTCTAAGAATAGCCTCATTTACTTGTTTATCCCAGTCAGTAAAATTAACAATAATAAAATTGATAACTGAAGTAGAAAGGACCGAAACACCAAAGCCTAACCACAAACCAGGGACACCAAGACCACTTTGAGTAGATAAAAATATTCCTAACGGGATAGCCAAACCATAAAAGCAAACAATGTTTATAGAAGCTCCTAACTTTTGTCTTCCTTGTCCTCTTAGAATGCCGCCAAAAATACAAGCCATTGAATCAAAAAGTTGGAATACTGATATAATAGGTAAAAGATTCATGATCAAAATAACGACTTTTTCATCATTAGTAAAGAAATGGGCCCAAAATCTCTTAAAAGAAATCAATCCAATAGAATTAATAGTGCCTGTAGTTAATGCTAACAATATTGATGCAAAAGAAGCGATACGAGCCTTTCTAGGTGAGCCATCGCCTAATAAATTCCCAATTCTATTACTTGTAGCAATACTAGCACCAAATGGTATCATATAAAGGATATTACAAAAGGAAGCAGCAGCAGCATGAGAAGCCAAAGGTAAAGTACCAAATCTCGAAGCGAATAATCCCATTAGTTCAAAAGCCCACCATTCTGCACATATCATTATGATACTTGGTATAGCTAGTTTTACAAATGGTACCCATCTTGTAAAGCTTTTCTTGGACCAACCACCCCAACATTGTGATCCATTGAAATATTTGATGTAAAGAAGCATACCTACGGCACAGAAGCTGTATGTAATAGATACTGTAATTGGCGCACCTATAAATCCTAAAGAAGTTGATGGGTTCCAAACTAACAAATAATTCAATAAAATATTGATCGGAATACAGCACAATAAAACATAAGTTGATGCATTCATAATACCTTGAGCTTGTAAAAATTTTGTCAGACAATTGAACAAAATGAAAGGAGTGATTGACAAGATGAGCCATTGTAAATACAAACCACATAATGCACTTAATTCTTCATTAATGCCAATCAATAATAACAAATAATGAGAACAAGACCAAATCACCATAATAGGTACTAGTGTAATACTAGTTATAGCTATTGCTCGTTGAGTGATATAACCAACTTCAAATAAATCCGGATTAGCTGTGAAAGCGGCACTACATAAAGTATCCATTGGACTGATTAATCCTAATACCAATGACCAACCTGTTACTACTGCAAACATGGATGCTAATGAAGATGCAGCTAGATATTTAGGGCCCATATGGCCCAATGTAAATACACTGGTTAATGGTATGGAGGAATCTAATAAATTGGCAAACATAATTGGGAACGAGTTCTTTAATAATAGTAAGTATTCGTTCTTCAATCTTTTGGAAAATTTTTCTTCCCTCAGTCGTAATAAACTTTCTTGTTCTCCGGAATTCATTTTAAGTTTCAGACAAGTTATGCTTTTATGATTTCAGCCTTTTATTACTTTTTTGAAACATTTTGTTCCACTCTAAAGTCATTTCATCATTATATCTTATAATTTTGGTAGAAAAGTATATAGAATAAAATGCTCTTTTGTATTTATTCATCTATCAGTATTATTTTAAATTCTTGAAGTTTTTTGACTATTTGGTTTATAAAGTCTGTTAAAAACATGAAACAATTAAGCTTTATAAATCTTCAATATTAATTAAAACAGTATCATAGAATGATTTGCTTATAAATCTCATCTAGGATTAAATCTGATTATTCATAGTAAAATTCTCAAATCATTTTGAATGAAAAAGAAATGAAAAATCTAAATTAAAGCGTTTTAATCATATTTACTTAATAAAAATGAGAGGAACTATAACCACAAGCCCAGCAAAAAATATTAGAGAATTTAGGTATGTTATGTAATAGAAATTATTAAATTGATCCAACAATCTGATCATAAATGGGGGACTTAAAAGACAACCAAAACCATTTAAAGAAATACTTAGGCCGAAATAAAAGGCCATATTCTTATTACCAAATATATTAGAACATGTTACGATGAATATGTTGCAATATCCGCCTATAGTACAGCCAAAAATTATCGAAAAGACGATAAATGTGAAATAAGTGCTAAAGTGAAACCATAACAATGAACATATACTTAATAGAAATACTATTAAATTCAATATTGGCATACTACCATAACGATCTGATAAATAACCAAATATAATACTACCAAGACAAGTCGATAAATTCAACAAAATGACTAGGGTATTAGAATCAATAGATGAGATGTTTTTCAATTCTGCTGATGTAGCCAAAAAATAGAAAGGGACGAAGAAAGCGAAGCCAATTATAAAGGAATGTAAGAAGTATAAATAGTTCTTGATATTGATTTTGAGTTTCTTTCTAGTCGGCTCTTTTTCATCCTCGATGCTAATCAAGATCAAGATGAGCAAAATCACCATTAAAGCTGCATTCGAAACAAATGTTGCTTTATGTTTATAAGTTTCTAACAGATAATAGTTCAGATATGTCAGAGCTGCACCGCCTACACCAGAACCAGAAGAAACAATGCCTTGAACAGAGCCTAGCGACTTATCAAAGTGGAGCGCCGGATACGAACAGGATAAAACATACAGAACACCGGAACCAAAACCAAACATCAATCCTTGAAATGAAATCAACCAATACAAGTTGTCTATTAAAGAACATAGGAGATAACTTATTATGATAACAGTACAACTTAAAATCGATGTTTTACGATATCCTATTTTGCGTGTTAATATAGGAGTTAAGCTACAGAATAAGAATGTACTTCCACTACCAACAGTTCCGATCAGTGTGACCTGAAGTATCGAATGTTGATGATATAGTTCTTCATAATATTCTAAGAAAGGACTGAAACTTGTAATGATGCCGTAAGAAAACGATTGCATCAAAAAACAGCATGCAATGATGCAGATATTCTTTATCATTCACTTTATTTGTTTTTTGAAATAAAGATTGTGGTTTTTATAAGGCGCTGTATATTCATTATTCCCAATTCTGATTTATCAGCCGAACTTTTTACTCGGTAAAGTTAAACCCCGAATCAGAACATGCATATCTATTTTAAGCTTTTGAAATCAACCATTCGAATAATTTATATTAGTTTATTTCGAATCCACTTTTCATAATAAAGATTTGATAGATTCTGACGTAGGCATTATTATTAGAACCTCAATTATGAAAATCAGTTTCAATATAATGAAAAAATATTACTATTAAAGTGATTAATTGTACAACTAAACTTAATAATAGATGTCAATATATATGGACAAAGTTATTTTTAATAAAGGCTATTAATTAAAAAATTGTGACTGGTTTGGATTGCTTCTATTTCTAGATTTAAGAATTTCATTTACATATGAAAATTACTCAACTTTTACAATTTTAAACTTTCACACTTTTGTGAATATAAAAACGCATTAAGTAGTTTTCTAAACTTTAATAAAAAGAGAATTAGAAGACCAGATGCGGATAGGAATGAGCCAACAAAAGCAGACAAACAAGCCTATTGAGGTGAGAAAAGCAATCCAATAATAACCATCGGTCATAGTGCTCATTTCACTTCCTATGTAAGGACCAAAAGTGAATCCTATCGCACTTGAAGCGACTGAAATGCCGAGATAGTATGAAATTAGCTCTTTCTCGAATATTGACGAGCAGAAAACGACCAATAAGGCACCCCAACCGCCGAATAGTAATCCACCTATTAAGGCTACTATAATATATTGAGATTCCGTTTTGATGAACATCCAAAGTAAGAAATCGATAGATGATAGTAAGTATACTATTAATAGAGAGTTGATGCAACCAATAAGTTGAGCTAAGAAACCAAAACATATATAACCTATTGCTGTGCCTAAGTTTAGAAGTAATAATATATTAATTGAACAATTTTCATATAAAGGTATATTGCAAGTTGGTTGGACTTTTAACGACGGCTGTAGGAAATAGTAAGGTAAATAGTAGATAAATCCAATAGTGAAGTTCTGTAATAAGAAAAATATGAATTTTGGGTTCTTTAGTTTGACTAAATCGAAATGAACGCTAGATTCGTCTTGTGTCTTTTCCAAAGGCTGATCTTCGATAAAGAAATATATCAAAGGTAAGGCTAATATAAATATCAGAGCATTGATCCTCAATGTGTAAGATAGGCCTAAAATCTTCAATAAGAATTCGTTTAAATAAGTAAACAACATTCCACCAAAACCAACCCCTGATGTAACGATTCCTTGTACTAAACCAACTTCTTGGAAATATATCGCTATGTATGAGGACGAAGATACGTAAAATATTGATGATCCAAATCCAAACATAAACCCTTGAGTTAGCATGAGGAAATAAATCTATACAAAATTAAATTTTAGGTTGCTATACGTTATTGGACAAAGAAGCTAACAATAAAGATATAGTTATTATGAATAAGCTGATTATAGTTGGTATACGATATTGATATCTCTCAATTATATTGCCGACGACTAAGGAAAACAAAGTTGTTACGCCGATGCCAATAGATCCTATCAGCGCTACCTTACGTTCCGAGTTGCCTTTATTTTCATTTGATTTATCGGTAAGATACTCATAATAGGAACCAAAACCACCAAGAAACCCGTATGAATAGGTTTGCATAATGAAACAGGTAATGATTATCATTGCTAATCGAAATTGACTGATGAGTTTCTTATTCGGTGTTAAGGTCTGCGTCTCATTATCATGTATACTCATTTTTTCCATCTCTTTTTTGTTCATCTGGAAGAAAATTTTAGAAAACTTAATATTTTGGTTGTATTATTTGGTTGATAAATAAGTATAATTTATATTTATTTATCAACCAAAGCAGGTTTTTGTGTAATATTAGAATTTTCAACCAAAATAGTAAAGTTCTTTCGAGAATTATACTGAATTCTTCAACCAAAATGATTGGTTTCTTTCAAAAATTTTGGACCATCTATATGGCATAATATTTTCTTACATAATTCTATTCTAATTGGTCGAAAAATTTTAGTTTCTTGAATGCATAAAATAGTAAGAATGAAAATAAATTTATGTATTTAATATCCACAAAATATCTCTTAGCTATATTTCTTTCCATTTTAGTTGCTTCCTCATCCTATTTTACTATGATGCACTAATATGGGACAAAATTTTTGAAACATAATTATATTCTAATTGGTCGAGGAACTTTAGTTTCTTGAATGCATAAAATAGTAAGAATGAAAATAAATTCAAGTATTTATCAAATTTACTATCCATAAAATATCTCTTAGCTATATTTCTTGCTATTTTAGTTGCTTCCTCAACGTATTTTCACTATGATGCATTAATATTCTAGAATTATAACCGAGGCTTCAAAAATTTTGTCCCATATTCTAGAACTATAAACGAGGCTTTAAAAATTTTGTCCCATATTTCTATGTTTGATTTTTTAGGTTTTATATTCAGCCTTTTGCGTATTATTCTTGAAAGAAAATTTTTTGGATGAGGCCTATAACGAAAAACCACACATAGTTTTAATTAGGAAGAAACTAGCTAAGATATAGGTACGAGAATACATGTGCAAGTTAGACCGGAAATGGCATAATGAATATAAAAACCAATAAAACCTTATTTGAAAACGGGGATCAACAAGCATTCTTCAATTCATCCAATGAAGAAAAATACTTTGATGGGACCGATTTACCATTCAAGAATTCCAAACCTTCACCAGCATAGGAAACCAAAGGTGAAAATTCAAAGCCTGATGGATCAGGAACTTTACCGCCAGCTTGTTCGACAAATGATACATTTAACTTGATCAAATCTTCTCTACTAGTTTCTGGACAATCGGAACCGCTACCTGGTGCATTCTTAAGAGGTGAAAATTCTTTACTTCTTGGAACTTCAAAGACGGAGAATTTGTCAGTGAAAGCAAAGACATCAAAAACGAATGCTTCTAACTTAATACCACTAACTTTATCAGGTACCACTTGTTCACCTTGATCATTAATGTATTTGATCTTCTTCTTAGCGACATGGAATTTCAATCTCTCATTAGCGTTCTTCAGACTCATTAAGAATGAAGTCGTGTAGAAATGATTACAAATATTAGCTGCACGGAAGCTCAATTTACCATCCTGATCTTTAAGTTCGCAATCTACTTTTGACATCTCAGTATATTCTACAACTTCAAATTTATCATCCCTAACACAGATAATCCCAACCGATTCTTCTGGATATTTCTTAGGAACTACTTTAGCACCACAATCACTTCCTTGTTGAATGTTATAACCGAGAAATTCGGGATCTCCTATTTTGGCTAAACAATTATCTACGCAATATAAGTGGGAATATTTGATTCCTCTCTGTTTCATATCATCTAAGATACCTTCTTTATTTAGGGCAGCATAAATACCACCATTACCATCTGGCGCAGTGGCAACCTATACGTGTTATTGTTGATTAGGGGTGAGGTACTTTGCCTTTCTCTTCTAATAATATCTTGCCTTCCATGGATAAACAAGGTAGGATGCCTTGATTAAAGAATCTTGTATGTTTTGATGAGAGACCGAAATAGTTGTTCTTAACGAAAAAGTCTTCCGTATTCTTACGAGTAGGTTCTGACGTCATTATATACCATGGAATCACACATTCTTTACCATTAATCCTTTTGGCTAAGTTTCTTAAACTGAGAATACGTTCAGCTTGAATCTGGAATAATGATTTATTAGAAGGAAGGCCGATATTATAACAGCCTTTGGGTGCAGAACTACCAAGTCTAGTACCTTGACCACCAGCCAATAAAATAATGGCAACTTCGTTATTTGAAATTGCTTTCAACCCTATGTCATACCATTCTTTAATCTTATCTTTATCACCATCGATAGTAGTGACAAAACCACATTGTGGTAATGGTTTCAAGGTGGTGATTGTGGCAGTGATTTCTAGGGCTTTATCATATTGTAATTTCAATTTATCTACTTCAATATTCTCTAATTGCTTTAATAAGCTTTTCTTCTCATCACTGTTGAGAGATTCGTAATATCGAAATACATGTTCTTGTCCTGCTTTGGTGTAATGGACTTTTAGCTCGTTCATGTTTTCTACCATCTCTTTACTTAATTGCAAAATTCAATTTGTGAATAAGGAGTAAAGTAGTATTTTTAGCTAATATAGTAGTAGTATTAAACGATTTTTTATATGACTGAATAGATGAGTATAACTAGTGGATATAAATGATCATTTATAGTTCAAAGATAAGATCGGAGTTGTGAGTAATTTGGTGTTTTCACTATTTATGTATTCGAGATAAAAAATAAGTTTATTTTTTAGTAACTTATCCAAATGATTTAGTTTCATGATTTTGTTATAAAAGCCACTGAATAAATGGTAATTCCTTGGAATAACTAAGAATTCATTATCGATTAAATTTTTTTTAGCTATAAAAAGAACAAATTTATTATTAACTCATGTGTGCCATTTCTTGTTTTACCGATGGTTCATTATGGTGGTTTGAATTATTAGATCATAGCATTCTGTGTAGACTAAAGTATATAAAATAATCAACAAAAGCATTTATGAGCGAAAATATAATTTTATAACTTTTCACCAAGGATAAAGATGGAAAGATTTGACATTATCATATTTGAGGAAAGAATCTAAAATAATCAGTCTAGCTAAATAGAGTATCGAATTGTATTTATACTTTATTTAAGAAAAAAATGACATCTACTTCATTAATGTATCAGCCCAATAAAGCTAAAAGTGTATCATGGATGAATAGGAATATTAAACTTAAATGACCAACATAATCAAAGAGAATCCAAGATCATAGACAATAATACAATCCACTAAGCCCTCCAAACTTACTCAACTTCTTGTTTTAGCAACCTGTTCTTTGATGATGGCATTTTCGTTAGGAGTAATCGGCTCCTTTTCAGTATTTCCAATGTATTACAAAACTCAATTCAACCAAGGGTATCACCTTAATTGGCACCATGGCAGCAGGGGTCATGTGTCTATCTTGTGGCTTTATATCGATTTTAATCAATCAATTAGGCTATCAACTAACTAGTCTCAAGGGGCGGTAGTGATGACTATGGGGATGATGGAGCTGATTTGAGCGGGTCCGTTTGGCAGTTGATTGTGTTTTAAGGCTTCTGTTTCGGCTTTGAAGCGTCTATCTTCTTCATAACGGCTTATTCCTATCCGAGCCTATGTTTTCGGGACCGCATCGGGACAGCTCAAGGGATCGTTTCTGCTGGCATCGGTGGTACGCTGTTAAGCTTGTTGAATTCTGATTTACTGAAATTGTATGGCTATCATTATACTTTGGCTATTAATGCTGCCATAGTTGCTTTCTTGTTTATCCCATTGATCCTGGTTAATTAAAGTTATTAGAACGAAAGGGGATGGTCCCTGTTTAAAGTCGGCAAATTCTTATTGTTTTGTTTTAACTTATTTTGTGTGCCCTGGATTTATGATTCTATCTTCTTCTATATATGGGACAAAATTTTTGAAGCCTCGGTTATAGTTCTAGAATATTAGTGCATCATAGTGAAAATTGGTTGAGGAAGCAATTAAAATGGCAAGAAATATAGCTAAGAGATATTTTATGGATAGTAAAGTTGATAAATATTTGAATTTATTTTCATTCTTACTATTTTATGCATTCAAGAAACTAAAATTTCTCGACTAATTAGAATAGAATTATGTAAGAAAATATTGTCCCATATCATCAGCACAATATATTGGTATTAGTGATGATCGAGCAGCTTTGCTAACTGTTTTGAATATCACTTGTCTAATAGGCGGCATTATATTTGGGTTTATAGGTGATTTCATAGGCAGCATCAATAGTTTGATTATCATTTATATTGGGTTGACTTCGATCTCTTTTTTGTGGCCTTTCTCAACTTGCTTTATACATTTCTTAATCGTCTCCATTGTATCTAGTCTATTGCTAGGAGGAACGAATTTCTTGACCCTCATGATGTGTATCGCTGCTTTTGAGAAAGAAAAGCTTTCATTACATTATGGTGTTGCTAGTACTATTTCTGGCGTTGCCGTCACTTTATCGCCTTCGATTTTCGGTCTACTCATCGATAAAATTGATACTTTTATTTGGGTCCTCATATCTCTATTATGCTCTTTTCCTTCTGTACTTTGAGCTGCTTATTCATGAAAGGGTTGTGTGGTAAAGGGTTCTTTAAGCTTATATAACTTTGTTTTGTGCATTGATCGCAGAACTGTTTTGTAAAATGGTATTATTGCAAATAGAAATTTATAGAAGCATATTTAGAGATTTGGTTTATAAAATACATAATGTTTTTCAACTTTGGAGATTCATTAATATCTACGTCATTACCTTTTAAAAATCTTTCAACGTCAATATGTTGGTAGGCTCAATACCTTCAAACTTTTCTACTGCATATGAAAGCTGTGATACTTAATGTCGGATAATCAGGAAATTTTGGTAGTTCATATTAGGGGCTCTATTCGGGTAAGCGAACAGAAACCTGACTTTTAAAAAAGCAGTTTTCAAATGTACTGCTTCAAAATAGTTTTTATCTCGATCCAAACCTCTTGTTGATAATGTTCAGTAAAAAATTTTAACCGTTTAATTACCTTCAAATTGAGCTTTAGTATTAATTTTACACATGAAAAACAATTAAAATAAAAATTTAGCAAAATAGGACAATATTTTCTTACATAATTTTATTCTAATTGGACGAGAAATTTTAGTTTCTTGAATGCATAAAATAGTAAATAAATTTAAGTATTTAATATCCATAAAATATCTCTTAGCTATATTTCTTGCCATTTTAGTTGCTTCCTCAACCTATTTTCACTATGATGCATTAATATGAAAGAATTATAACCGAGGCTTCAAAAATATTATACCATATATGTTTGACTTTGAAAAGTCCAATAATCCATAATATGGGACAAACTTTTTGAAGCCTCGGTTATAATTCTAATAGAATTCTAATAAATAAAATAAAATTCAATAATAAATATTGTCATAAAACGACAAAATATAAAGAGTAAAAAAAATAGATGGCCATTTTGTCGTAAAAAGACCATTATTTTATTATTTAAAAATAAAAAAATAATATTAGACAAGTTTTGATAAAGATTAAAGACTACTGTATTAGGCCATCGAATAATCGGATTCGTCAACCTGAATGTATATGCAGTCGGTAGGGTGCCACTATGCTCAAACGAGACGCTTAGTAGTATAGGTTCTTACTCATTCGCTAAAAACAGATGAACTTCCAAATGACAGAAAACTCGAAGTTTTTTTACATCGAATCCATCACAGTACTTGTGATCTTACTTGGATTCGACTTCTATTTATAGTTTTCGCACATAAAGAGTGGATAATTGATTTGAAACCAATTATTGGCGCATTGATGATTCTGAAACAACTCAATAAGGATGCATAAAAATACAGACATGATGAATTAAGATGCATAAAATTGCGGATACAACTTATAAGCATGCATAAAGAAGCGATATTAATTAATAAGCATACATAGACAATCTTAGGCTAACTAATAACAATGCATTAATATACATAAGTAATTGTATTGAGCTGAAACAAAAATTCATGCAAACATAAATTGCGGATATAGAAATTATGCAAACAAACATTGACTTGAAACATGATGAATTGATGATTTTGAACCGAAAAAGATTAATGCACCACTGTGCAAATGAAGAACCAACAAATAATTAAATGAAATTTATTAAGGCCCAGCAAATAATGAATGGGGACGGGAACTGAGGAGAATAAAGAGGACACAGACAAGATAACAGTCTTTTTTCCTATAAATAGGTTTTTGTTTGCAATAAACATCATCTACTAAATTAAAGTAAAATGAAAGCACAATCAACCGAAATAAATGATGCAACAATTCCTGGTATGAAATTCTTTATAAAAAGATTCAAAATAATAGAAAACATCAGGAAGCTGCATTCAAATGCAAAAATAAACTAAAAAAGCAATATATTGTCTATTCTAGCATATAAAAGCTTAAAAGGGTTTTTAAGAAAAATGAAATCCACTTTTTCTGATTCACAGTTCACAATTGCAAGAAATAAAAGAAAAGAAGGTAGCACATCTTTAGATGCTTATCAGCGCTATGTTCCTTCTAGTAAAAAAAAATTAAATCAAGGTGTAGTGGGTAAAATAATTGAATATCTAAATAAGTATTCGATGGAATCCCCTATGAGAATGGTGTAAAATATTTGGAAACCCCAAAAAAAGAGAGCTATAGATCATATATAAATGATGGTAATTTTAATATTACATATGGGACATTTATAAAATATTGTCCTAAAAGCTATAAAAAAGGTGAAAAGTGGATTGATGTTTGTGGAATTTGTGAGCTTAATAAAAACATATTAAAAAGAAATTTCTCATCATTAAGTGTTGAAGAAAAAGAGGAATTTATTAGAACCAAAGAAATATATCAAATGCATCATCAGGTGATAGTAAATCAAAAATAAAAGTTTAGTCTTCTAAAAAAGAATTTAAGTGACAAGTCCTGTATCCTTATACTTGACTATAAGGAAAATTTCAAGTTATCTTATGGTGGTCATGAAGTTGGCCAGGACTTTTACGAAAAGAGACAGATTACATGTTTAGGTGCATGTTTAATCTTTAAAAATAATGGATCAGTGTTGAGACATTATATGAATCTATTATCGGAAATATTATCCCATGATTCACTATTTTCTTCTGAGGCTTTGGATCGTATAGTTGGCCATTTAAAGGGTTTAGGATACGAATTTGTCAATGTATTCACAGATTGTGGTCCTCATTTTAGGTCTAAAGAGTTCCTTTATAATGCGAAGAATTTATCTGATAAGTACAGTCTCAATATCTCCGTTAACTTTTTTTTGTGAACATCATGGTAAGAGTGACGTAGATGGAATGTTTGGTAAACTTAGCACGGTTTTTAAAACAATTGATTACAAATATGAAATCAATAATGTTTATGAGCTAAAAGAAGCATTTGAGAATGAATTTAAATTTAGGCACTGGAATAATGTATTCTTTGAGGTTTATGAAAGAAAATGTAGACCAAAGTTTATCAAAAAAATGAAAGTTAATGGACTTAAAAAGATTGTCATTCTTATTTATAAAAGGCTCATGTTTCTTTTCTTATTTGACAAGAATTAATGAGGATTACAAGGAATTTGAACCAAAAGATGAATCAAAAGAAGACACTAGAGAAACATTGTATACACCTAAAAGATGCTTTGCCTCAAGAATTAAGAGGTTTTTTAATAATAATATACATAAAATATTCAAGGCACGAGTCGGATAGTTGTAAAACTGTGGAACATTTAGATGTACTTATTTATGGCTTAGGAGCCGAGTACTCCCTCCCTCTTGATATTTAATCCTGAATATTAGACTATCTTTAAATTAGCTTTCATTTTAAATTGTTGTATATTTATTATTTTTTAAATAAATTTATAAATTATTATATTTTAAGTATTTATTAGCCTTTTTGTCTTCTCGAAAAGAATAGAACTATCTTTCAAAAATTTTGTCCCATATGAGACAAAATTTTCTTACATAATTATATTCTAATTAGTCGAGAAATTTTAGTTTCTTGAATGCATAAAATAGTAAGAATGAAAATAAATTCAAATATTTATCAACTTTACTATCCATAAAATATCTCTTAGCTATATTTCTTGCCATTTTAATTGCTTCCTCAACCAATTTTCACTATGCACTAATATTCTAGAACTATAACCGAGGCTTCAAAAATATTATACCATATGGGACAAAATTTTCGAAAGATGTTTCTATTCTTTTTGAAAAATAAAAAGAAATAAATTTAAAGATAATTTTTATTTTAAAGATTTTATGTACAAATAGATTAAATGAAAATAGGTTTCAAAACNCACTAATATTCTAGAACTATAACCGAGGCTTCAAAAATATTATACCATATGGGACAAAATTTTCGAAAGATGTTTCTATTCTTTTTGAAAAATAAAAAGAAATAAATTTAAAGATAA